>OOFC01000445.1:0-13002 GCA_900323345.1 Pseudochromis fuscus
GGTGTTCCAACAGGACAATGACCCCAAACACACATCAAAAGTGGTAAAGGATTGGCTAAATCAGGCTAGAATTAAGGTTTTAGAATGGCCTTCCCAAAGTCCTGACTTAAACCCCATTGAGAACATGTGGACAATGCTGAAGAAACAAGTCCATGCCAGAAAGCCAACAAATTTAACTGCACTGCACCAATTCTGTCAAGAGGAGTGGTCAAAGATTCAACCAGAAGCTTGTCAGAAGCTTGTGGATGGCTACCAAAAGCGCCTCATTGAAGTGAAAATGGCCAAGGGACATGTAACCAAATATTAGCATTGCTGTATGTATATTTTTGACCCAGCAGATCTGGTCACTTTTTCTGTTAACTCATAATAAAGTCATAAAAGAAGCAAACTTAATAAATGTTTTTTGTGACAAAGGAGTATGTGTTCCAATCACTATATCAGAGAAAAATCAGAGTTGTAGAAATAACTGGAAACTCAAGAGAGTCATGACATTATGTTCTTTGCAAGTGTATGTAAACTTTTGACCCCAACTGTAGGTATCAGTATAATGATGAAAACACTACAGAGAACAAAGCTTCACCAAGGCGTCACCCAGCTGTACTGATGCATTAGACTGAACACGGTTGCCCTCTTATGGTGAATAAGAAACACTATCTTGTTCAAACATTCACCCATTATAACAGATGGGGATATTTCTGAATGTTTTTTCCAGACAGGATCCTATCTTCTGATCTTGCTCTAAATATTTTCATTTGCTCCTTTGGTAATTCTCTATCTATCCAAAAAACATGGAGGTAATAACTGAGGTGGCATTAATTAATAGAAAGTGCCACTGACCAGTGCCCAGAGAGCAGCCTTCAGCTGTTTAATGCCCTCCCAGGTGTCCAGCATCGGGGAGCGAACTGTGTAGCTGAGGTCAGGAACCACACTCTGAGACAAATGAAACAAGACAGACATTAGGAAGCAAGTATGATGAATCTGCACAACCCACTGGCTGCCAGAGCAAGTGATGTAGAAAATTAAACACCAGTAAGTGCTGAATAAATAAAGCACTGACCTGAGCCTCCAACAGATGACAGCCTGTCTTATCATGAACCAGCTGGCCATACAAGTGCACAGGGAGATAGACATTTGGTCTTTGTAACCTGGAGACACAACGGAAGAAATTAAACAATTAGACATTAAACTAATTTAGTTTCTTCTGTTGCTTGAGGTCAAAATCCACCTTCTCACCTTTGGTTGCTGCGTCTGACATAGTTGTCTCCATCGACAGGTTTGCGGTAGGTTGTAAGTGCTTCGTTGAGCTGCTCCTCTATCAGATCCACATACTTGAGGTTGTACTCCTACAAATCCAGAAAACAAAAGAGTAAAAACCTCTAAGTGTGGACTTACAAATGAGAATTTATTGTTGGCTGTCTGCTGAAATCTTGAAAATACCTTCTGCCATTTATCGAGCTGTTTGCTGACGTAACCTCTCTCATTGAGGTAGGAGAAACCTTTAGGAATGGACAGGAACCTAAACAGTAGAAAACAGTACGTACAGATTATTCAAGAAGGAGTGTAAGGCTGCTGCTGGACGACTTTAAGGGCAGACACGAGTCACACACTGTAAGCTATTTCTGGTAGGTAGTTCTGGTGTGTTCAATACCCACCTGAGGAGCAGCAGCAGGCCTTTGTCTCCCAGGTGGGACACAGCTGGTTTGAGCTGGATTAGAGCGTGAAGGTTGGCCTGTGAAGCAGCACAATGGACATACAATGCAACTGTCACATACACTTATATATTCTACTTCCCATGAATCCACTTAAGTCATTAAATATTTCATTGATGCTGATTTCAGCATTCTGGTCTGAAACTAATGCAAGTGTTTCACGTGTTTTCCATCGCTCACCTTGTCTTCACAGGCCTCGTCCAGTATGTCCAGAGCCTCCATGGACACAGCCTTGCTGTGGTCGTGAAGCTGTGTGGCCAGCAGCTCCATGCCCCAGCTACTGAAGAACTCCACGCCTGCACGCAGCAGCACACGGAGGTGCTTGGTAGCATACAGCCTGCACGTCTGCTCAGTAAGACAAGAAAGAGAGGCTGTAGCAACGATACTAGTTTTCAGATGACGCTGTGTTGCTGTTAATATGAAGGTGTTTTTTTAAACACTGAGATGAATGGCAACTTAAGAAACTGCACATAAAAAACAGCATGCCCAGTACTGTTTTGTGTTTGTGTGTCTGGCTCTCTTGTTGTTATTGTGTCCATCTTACATCAGTAGCAGCAGTGAGGATCTTAGAGAGGATCACTCTGGCCAGACCGTCTCTGCTGTAGTCCAGTGTGGATACAGCAAGTTTCAACACAGCATCCTGGTTCTTTACAGAGCACAGATTCAGCAGGCTGCAAAAACAGAATGGAGAGTTGTTGTTTGATTGATTTCTCATCAATCAAACAAATGCATCTGACTTTCTTACACTCTGTTGGCCTGGGAAAGTGTTCTCTGTTCACTCACCACTGAAACAGGCCACATTTCTCGAGCAGTTTGACTCCCTGTGGATGTGCAGAGAGTGTTCCCAGGAAGAGGAAGTAGTGCTGGCTGAGTGTGGTGAGCAGGCCGTTGCTCTGCAGACAGCGCTCGGGCTTCAGCCCTGAGGATGAAGAAAGCCATGCCACCATGTCCCTTACCAGGTCTTCCAGGTAACCCTGGCCATCCTGGTGATAGCAGGAAGAGAGAGAAAAAAAAAGACAGATTAGAGAAAGGCAAAAGAAAAAAATAAGAACATGTGTGTTTGTGCAAACTTTTCTAACCTCGTCTGACTCCATGAGGAACTCCACAAACTGACAACCGACCACAGTGAGCTGTCTGGCCTTGACGTGATCCAACGCCAACCCTGCATACAACTTACTACTTGGCTTATAAAAGTACAGCAGCCTCCGAACAAACCTGCACCGCACATAAACAAATGAGTATTTAAAACAAGATGTCAGACAGGCACGTCAAACTGTTTAAAGTGCTGAACCTGATTATAGAAAGGGGTCTCACTTGTGCATCTGTTCATCTTTGTTGTTCCTGAGGTTTACATTTGGCCACTGGGACAGAAAAACACTATTTTAGACAGGACAAAAATAAATAGACAACAGCTGAGTCTGTGGTGCTACATGAGGACAACCTCACCTTGAGGATGGTGGCAATAAGCAACCAGTTCCACTCCAGGTTCTGCTTGTGGTTGAGGATGTGACTGTCTCTCAGGTTCATCATAAGTGCTTCTTCTGTGTCCTGAACATTCAATTGATTTAAAAAAGGAACACAAAGTTGAGTATTTTATGTAGTATTTGATTTTTTACACCTTTTATTTATTCAAATCATTCACTTTACGTAGTTTCCAAACAGGCCTCTCCTCAAACTACAGGCTGAACATAAAAAATGCTTCCTGAAATGTATTCCTTTAAACTCCTTTAAAATGTGGAGGCACAGAGGTAGCTGAACTTGAACTCAAGCATCGAGAAAGCACATTGATGTTTACCTTTATGACATAGATGTCCCTGTGGGCACGTGAGTGCGACTCTCTGCGGTTATGCGACGACACAGACTTGCGAATGATGTGGTCCAGGTAAAGACTGTGCGGTTTCAAACCTTTCTTCTTTTTCTCGTGGAAACGCTTCAGATTGTTGACTGCTGCACTCGCCTGACTGGAACATACACAGCAGTGAAGAAGGAGGATGTTTTTATTCAGTTCTACATTCAGATTATGTTATATTCATTAGTGATTGCTGGAAGCGCTTTGTGTTCAGTGATTACTAATGATCAGGGGAGACGCATACAAAATGCAATGTAGTGTGAGGGAATATATAGTTCTGGTAACAAATATATGTTTATAGCTTCTCCACAAACACTTATTTCTGTGTTGGATTGTACTCACAGCCGCTTCTCCTGGGGGATGTCAAAGGAGGCTGCCATGTTGATGAGGGTGGGAAGGCAGTGCAGGTGGTGACTGTGGGAATGAGGAAGGATGGTGTTTGCCTAAACAATAGAGAGGCGGGTAGAAGAAAAAACAAAGAGGAATTTAGCATTAGAATCACAGCAACTGCCTGGGAGCAGACACCTTTTCGGACTTTCAGTGTTAACTTTGCAGAAACAACCATCTTTGCCATCCATATACTGCATGTCACAGATACAACTGTTTTTACCATATGTAGAAGTTCTCCCAAGAGGATGGTGGCTCTGACAGCAAGCTGGTCATCGCTACTGGTCACGACTTCAACAAGACCCTGCAGTATTAAAAAAATAAGGGAAGACAGGAGGATGTGATAAGAGCCTGGCTGTACTAGGTTAGTATCACTCAAATACAAACTATTTTACTTCATGGCTACATAAATCAGGCATTAGGTGTGACAGTAAAGATAAACAAACAAAACTAAAACTCTGTATGAGCTCACCTCTAACAGCCCACTGGTGATGAAGGCAGAAAGGACAAATGCCAGGTAGTTGTCCATCAGGTCAGGCCTAATTGAACAAACAGAAGATTAAAAACATTATTTCATGGTTCATAAAAATACAAAACTCGCAGCTTTTTAAATTTCTATTCTCTCTTATCGCCTCTCACCTGGAGCGGGCCCGATGGGGCAGGATGACTTTGGCCTCAGCAGCAACAAACCCATCAGACAGTCTCCAGGTGTCCTGGAACCTGGCGGGGTCTAAAGTAGATCGAAGCAATAATCAGTTTATTCTGAGAGCTTAAAATACTGACTGTATTTGGGCTCTAGGAGGAACTAAGTATTTTAGAGTTAAACATCTGAGAATGTTTTCTTTGTCACAATCAGACCAAGTGACTAAACATCACATATTTTTGTAATTAGTGTACACAAAAACCCTCAAGTTACAAAGACACTGGGAGTTAAGTACACACATTAAAGCTAAATGTACAGAAGTTGTTCCCCTTACCAACGCTTAGCAGAGCTTCTGTGAAGTCTTGAGTTGCAATGGGCACAGGGAGCCTGAATATCTCATACAACACCTCCAACAACCCTTTCTGCAGCACAAATTACATTGAGAAAGTCACAAATACACACTTTGATATGGCTCAAACATTTCCCACATCCAGACTGTTACTGTTGTGAAACACAGGGCTCTAAAGGCCTGAGGAAACACTGTTTTTTACTGGAAAACAGAACGATAATATCTGCAGTTGATCTGTTCATCTGACAGTGTTTGCCATGTTAAAAATACTTCAATCTGTGCTTAGAAATTCTGACTCCAAACAAATAAATGCTGTTCCATATATTTAATTTTGAAAAACTCTCCATCCACCTACAGCTACACAATAAACACTGCTGGGACAACAGCTTTACAGAAGAGAAGAGATGAACATACCATTGAGTTGCTTTTAGATCTAAAAAGTTACTTAGTCTCCAAACCAATGTTCATACTCACCCTAACTTCCATATTTGGTATGCAAAGTAAGCCAATTAAAGATTGGATTCCAGAATTTCCAGCCTTGCATAGGTTGATAATCCCTGAGTAAAAAAAAAAGCAAAAGGAAGATATTTAACTGATGATGTCCTAAAATACTTACACTTATCACTACACTAAACTAAGCCCTTACCAGACCAGGAGCGGAAGGCAGCCACTATGGCCATCCTGCTCGATAAGAAACGGGCCTCTCTGTCTTCCCTGTGAACATGAAAACACATTAAAAACGGGACTTGTTCCATGTGTACATCATTAAACCTCACCACAAAATGAAAACATTGAAGGAGAATCAATAAAATATGTTTAATATAAAAGCATGTTTGACTGGAAGTACTGTGACTTAACCTGCTTCACATCCTCTGGAGTCATTCTGGAGTCAAGCAGCCCTGATAATAACCATCAGATACCAGAAACCAACCACACACACACACCCTCACCTTTCTTAATGCATGGTGTTACCAATATTGGAACACAGTAAACAGAGGGAAATGTCAAACACTCCAGCTTTTTGTTTCTACTGTGACACTTTTCATACCCCTCTCACACACACACTCACTTGAGTTGGCCTTCAGTCGTGTCTGCATTGTGACGATAGTGAAAATCTGTGAAAGGTGCGAGGATTTGCTGAAGGACAGAACACAAAGCACACAAAAGATGGATAAGTACTAACCAGAATATATGTTACAGTTGTTCATTAGTCCTAGGAGTAAAAATTAACATGCTTCAAAACGAATGTGACGTCCATGAGGATATTATGATTGTGGTGATGGACTGCTTTCTGTCTCAGGTGTCTGTTTACGGACAATGAGGCTTTAGAGAAATCCTGTAACTGATTACTGTAAGCTCCATGGGAAAGAGACGGGCAACCTACGGCTGCTAATCCTGACTGGAAGGACTCCCAGCACACTGGCTCATTTGTAAACAGCGGCTTCCTCTGAATTCATATCTGTGTGTGTGTGTGTGTGTGTGTGTGTGTGTGTGTGTGTGTGTGTGTGTGTATACCTCCAGCTCGACGTCAACACGCACATACTGACGGGTGCGTGGGTGGTTGAGTAGATGGAGGACAGTGGTGATCAGTGCTTCATTGATGCGACTCAGCTGACAGTCAATCACACTCTTGAGGATGGTGCTGAGGCCTCCTCGTTTAGCCACCACCTCCGGGTTCTTCAGGGCTACAGAGGCAACAAATCAGCGAGAAAGAAATGACACAAAGTAATGCAGAGTTAATATATACCATGATATTTCTTCATGACAAATCACACAGTTGTAACCACAGACTGTACATAGTATGGGCAAAGCTAACGTGATGTCATTCGTTGGTTTGTGTACTCTGCCTGTCAATCAAACCAATCACGTCCTTAAATCTTCCTGATTTCATGATTGAAAACGATCATGCTTGAATTGAAGTCAACTGGAGCAAAAGTTTTTTGGAGCCAGCATTTAGTGACCATCAGGAGTGTTGCACTTTTTTTCAGTTCCATATTGGCCTCATTTTTGAGGCCCGGTTTCTGCGTCCATTTCTATATATAGTCTCTGGATGTAACATGTTGCAACGGCATCGTCAGGGTTCCTCTGTGTGTGCAGAGTTAATAGTTCTTTTCACATCCACGTTGTGTATCTCCATCTCACCTAGCTCACATACGATGGCGATGGCAGCGCGAACCATGCGGTCTCTCTCCTGCAGTCCATCAGTCCCCACGGCAATTAGAGAGTTTGCAATGGAGGTTGGGAACAGCATCGCATTGACAGTGATAATCTACAGAAGGAAAGAGAGGAGCGTGATCACACACTGTCAGAGGCAAAAAATAACTGCAGTGTTTTTTAAGGCTATTGTTTCAAAGACTCCAGAAAAAGATCAACTTTTGAAATGCAAAAACATCAGGTGAAAGTGTTCAGAGGACAACAACATGTGAGAATGTACAAAATAAGACAGGCTATGTGTTAGGACATGAACACAGGGGTTATGTTACTGCCTGTATAGCCAATACTCCTTTACTGAAACCACAGCGTGACTCTGTGTGTGTGTGTGTGTGTGTGTGTGTGTGTGTGTGTGTGTGTGTGTGTGTGTGTGTGAAGAAGGTTTACAGTAAACTACAGAATGAGCTATAAATAACCTCGCCTGCAGACTCGTGCAAACCATCCACACTGACACTGCTCCTAACCAAAGGATCTATCTGGTTCCACTGAGCTGGCACAAGGCTGAACAGTCACACCAAACTGCTCCAGTGAAATGACACTGACTCTGCAAATAGTTAGAAAGAAAAAATTAAAGAAATTTATTCTCTTACCTTTCGGACTAGTCTCAGAGCCTGAGTCCTCTCCCCCTCATTGCTCTGCTGGATGTCAATACATCTGAAACAGCCCACAGGCATAATTAGTCATGCCTTCTTCTTTTTACCACAGTCAGCCAGTAGGATAAAAAATAAACGCGTCAGCCAGACAAAAGCCAGTAACACAGAGGCATGACACTTCAGATGAAGTTAGCAAATTTCTTAACAAATCAATTGACTTTCAAAGAAAAAAAAAATGCTGTGACCCACAACAAACATAAACAGCATGTTTCTGTCTGGCTGTTGTGGTCAAAGCAGGATCTTACCTTGATATCAAATAATCCACCTGTAGTCTGAGGACCTTCTGCAGTACACTGGTGTCTCTAATGAGGTAGCGGAGCGCCCGCAACCCTGCAGCACGCACTTCCTTAGCCTCATTTAGTAGGGCTAGTCGCAGACTAGGGGATAAAAGTCAAACACTCAGGTGTCTAAAATTGAAACATGGCCATCTGGCTTTAACTATTTCCTGAATTCTTCATTACCGTTTCTTTTCAATTAAGAACCCCTAAAATCAATGTGTCAACTTGATTACATGATTAACAATAAATTATCAGAGCGCATGTCAACAAAAGGTGCTGACAACACTTACCAAACAATGATTTCTTCATATGTAAACCCAAAGTTTTCCTCACGGTGGCCAATGCTGCATAGCAGCTATAACACAGAAACAGAGCAGAAAAAGAAAAATTCAATCAATGCTGGGGCCACATTAACCTGGCATTGGTCAGGGGTGAGAGTAGGCCTTGCTGGTGTTGTGGCAGCGCCAGGGACCACTGAGGTTTCAATTGTAAAATGGGACCATCCTGCAGGACCAAGCAAGTGTGTTTGTTGTGTGTCCGTAACACTGAATCATGAAAGGACACAGTTACACTTTCACTGGTGGTAAATGGAGTATATAAATACAAAAGTAAAGGGGCAACACATTCTCAGGTTTAGTTGGGAGTGTTGGCTTCTGTCACCACCAAAATTTGTTGTTTTTGAGTGCATGTGTCTGTACGAATAAATCTGTCACCTAAAAGACACCTAAAAGTAACAGATGATAACAAAGACACTGATTAGCTCCTCTCTCCTATACCCCACATGCCAGCTGATAGGCCAAAACTAACAACAATATAGTTCAAAATACACTGTATGTACAAAGCAATGAGCCCATTGAGCAAATGATGCTGCCATTTTGGAGCTGCTACTTTTCCTCATATGCAGCCTGGGGCAACATAACATGAGCAACAAGTCAGTGCTACTGCACCACAGTAGTTTAGTTTATCTCTGCAGATGAGTAAATGAAACTGGCAGTTTATGTGTAAATGTGTTCCCTCAGAGCTGGATATAAATCTCTCTCTTTCACCATTAACCACACAGTGGAGCAGGGTGGGATGGGAGACGTGAAGCAGCGTGAGTAGGGGGTTGTTTTAAACCAGCTGTGATGTCAGAGCCCAGGCATGGCGGGAGGAGGGGGGAGAGAAGATGGGGAAGGGGGCATGTGACGCTCTCCGGGGGGATTAGGTCACCCTCACTGTCCTAGAACCCTTATAAGGAATCGGTCATGGTGCTCTAACAGACGTTTACACGCACACACACGTCATGCCTATCACCCTCCAGTCAGTTGTAAACAAGAAAGTTAGGTGTACGGATTACATGCTACAATGCCAGCTGCACAGCTGTAGGGAAGCCAACACTCACCGACTGCACAGCCACCAACAATTGTTTACAATATGTATGTGACAGACAGTGAGAAGGGGTTTGAGGCAGTCGCTCCCTCAGCAGAAATCAGCAAAGGAGTAGCAGGAATCAGTGCCCTGGGTAATTACACAGTTGTGTAAATGGCTTTGACATTTTTAAATTAGGGGATCTACAGCAAAAGCAAAGCAAGTATGTTTTGCATGGAAGGTAGAAAAACACCCTGAGCGAGGTCACAAGTCCATAACAAGGCTGACACAAGCTAAAACTGACATCTAAAAACACTGATCACATGTAAAATCAATTCTATTTGGACTTTCTTTTTAAAAATGTATGTTGCTATATAAAAAAAACTCTATTTGTAGTGAAATTAGAAAAGAATAGAAAACAATCTCTAAATCTTCCTCCTTTTTCATTTGCAAATGATTAATGTGCGTCACAGCCATCATCTGCTGGTAAGTGGGACACAGCCCAGTTCGACAGCTCACTCAAAGCATTTTAAACTTCTGGTCTGATGTCTGCTGCAATCCATGATCACTTCTGCTTCAGCTTAGCTTAATTTTGTCTCATTAACATTTGCATCTACATCATACAATATAACTGGACAATCGTTGCTTTTACTATCAACACAGAAGTGCAAATCTAGAGAACAAAACTGAGGAAAAAAGAAATTTACAAAAGTGACAGTGTCTCAGATTCACAAGAATAATAACTAGACAATAATAATCTCAGGTTTCAATGTCAGAGTGCTGCTCTTGATGCACATTAGATTGGAGCACTTTCCCATCCCCAGAGCTCCTGTTACATTCACTGTCAGCATCACAATGACAGGCACAGCTAGGCCTGCTGGCAGCAACACCCAAGAGGAGAGGATCAAGGAGAGGTCAGTGGTGACACTACAGAGGACGGGTAGCTAATCAATCTCTACAGATAAACTGAGTCAACCTTCTAGAAAAACCTGCACATTTAGCTTTTACTAAATTTAAAGGGGTCTCAACACTGCATTGAATAATACAGTGGGGTTAAAAAGCTTTACAACTTGACAGCATTACCTTTATGAAGTTGTTCAGGTGGCCCAGTTTTCGCATGTTACTGACTCCATGTGGTTTGGCCACATTTTGAAGGATTTCACGGAAGTTTTCTGATGGTTCTGCAGAGGAATGAAAAGAAAATACAATGTAACTAAGGAGAGCTTTAAGCCATATTGCCATAATATCAGTCAATGAACCATAATTAATATGTTGCAGGAAGGAAGTTGTCTTGTTTGAACTAATTTAGTGTGTATAGTCAAAACAAGGTCTAGACAGTAAAAAGCAAAACTTGCACAGGGAAGTGTTTTTGTTTTCAGTTCCTTTCAACCTTAACCTTTCAAATCCAATCATGTACTTACTGGTTTTTAAAACAGAATATTCTTGAAATTTTAACATCTACTTTGCAAGGAAAAACATGCTGCAGTTCATGAAAAAGGAGAATGCCCCAGAAATCCCAAAAACTCACTCTTGATGAAGTGCAGATTTTACCTGAAGATGTGTCTGATATAATTTTAAGTTGTCAAGTGGTATATCTATCAGTATTAGTCATCAGCCTGAAGGGCTTCAAAGACTCAACTGGACTATGGCAAACTACCACACCAATACTAAATTTATTCTGTCTAAACTAGTGCAAAATGTACAAAGTTCAAATGAGAACCATGCCAAACCAAAGTGTTCCATACTGTTTGCTATTAAATAAAACATATAAAACAAGGATTTGTGAGTATCTTCAGCCAAACTAAAGTGGAAGATACTATGTTATATAAATGTGTCAGATGTGACTCGGCCTCCATTAACTTATAGGATGATGAAGGGAAACTAACTACACATGAACCAGTGCGTTGAAACTGGATCTGGGACAGCCAGAGCAAGTGTCCTATATGGAAATGAGCATGCAAAAAGAAAAAACAGTTGAGATGTACTTAAGAGTTTTGGAAGTCATGGTTTCAAATTCTTTGGCACAGGCATGTTTTAATATCCAGTTGTAGCACTGTACCAAACGCTGGTGACTCACTAAAATGTTATGAAGGCAAATCCATGGTGAAATAGCGCACAGATTAAGAATGTCCAACCCCTTATGCAGGGGGACTGGGATCGTGTCATTTATCAGACATTTCAGGTGCAAAATGTCACTAGTTGACACGGTTGTAATAAAACCAGCAGGGGAGTGGGTGAGACCTTGACAGAGAGCCGCTGCTTCTTGTAAACAAACTGGTATGCAGTGTTGTTGCTGGAGGAGTGAATCTGACCAGGCTGTGCAGCTGTGTGCCACTAGAAGAACCACCCTCAGCGAACAGCCCTGAGACCCAGTTTCTCATGCAGCCAGCGATGACCAATCTGTGACTGCATCGCTGATGGCTGTTCGGCTAAATAACATGCTGTGTTGCCCACTCATACCGATCAAAACAACAGAGCGTCGTCATGGCTGGTTAGCTGTGGCAGCTAGCTAACGCTAACTCAGCTAGTTAGTTAGCTCGCTACCGCCTGTTATTATGATATCGATGGTAATGTTTTCACACGAAACAGAAAGGAAAATTGGCACAACAGCAGCAGTGACGGGACAAGTGCAGAGACAGTGTAGATTTTCACTCCACGGGGCTGGTGTGTGCAGAAATCCCCCTCATCCATTTTGAACAATAATCGCTTTCAGGGTGATGTGATGAAGCCTCTGCTTACCTCTGGTCAGATCCAGCGGTACGTTTTCTTCCCCGCTGTCATTCCGACCTGTCAAAAACACACACCGCGGACACAATGAGGCATTTCTCCAATGTCATCGAGTGCTTGAGAAAATCTGTTTTTACAATATGCCGCTATTACAGCTGCCATTCAATCGAGTTTTTCACGCTTACCTCGCATCCGAAGACTCCGGATAGGACGGCCGCGGAAGCTGGCCGCCATGTTTCCAGGAACATACACAACACCGGAAACTTCGTGGCATCTCGCGAGAAAACAGACAACGGAGGTTGTCGCAGCTAGCCGCAGCACAGACCCCCCCCACACTGACCTGAGATCAGCTTGATCCTCCTTAATCCCACTTTAATCTTGTCAGGCATACAACAGAAATCTGACCTGGCGACTGTATATTGGTCAGTAAAGAGTGAGCTTATTTAACAGCTGGGTACCACATAGTTTTCATCACAAATACAACCTCATCATATAAAATAGAGGTCAAAACATTGTGAAAACTTAACTTTACCACATCCAGTCAGAAACATATGGATCTTTATTGTTGATAAAGTCACATGCACTAAAAATGCTGAGTTGTTTTAACTCAAACAGGATAAGTATTGAACTAAATACACATTGGGTTAATTTAACCCAGTAAGATGGATTGGTTTTATCTAACAATTTATTGTTTTTACCCAACATTTAGTTGTTTTTAACCAATTTTTAAAAATGTTTTTACACCTATCTCACTGGATTAAATTAACCCAACGTCCATTTAGTCCAATACTTGCCCAGTTCGAGGTTAAAACAACCCAGCATTTTTTTTTTTTTTTTTTTTTTACATTG
>OOFC01000445.1:13245-50871 GCA_900323345.1 Pseudochromis fuscus
TTCAGAGATAGTCTGTATGGAAATACATGAAGCATTCACATTTTAATTAATCCTGGGTCTGCAACAGGAGAGCTAGAAATACCACAACATAAAATATATACCATTATAACTAAAATAGTAATTTTTCATTAGTTCAAGGTCTGCATCATATGAAAAGCAACAGCACTTGTAATGCCATCTTTAGAATGTTATATTATTGTTTTTTTTGTTGTTGTTTTACCATTGTCTTAAAGTGTAGGCAGTATTCAAATATAACAGGTAGTCACGTTAGAGCTAAATCAAGTAAAATTGAAAATAATACCAAAAATGATCTTTGTTGTGTTGCATGATTTAATATTTAAGAATAAAAAGTTACTAAGTAATGATTACAGTGGTTAAATAAAAAATTGCAGCATAAAAAGTACATTACAACATCATCAAATTTTCAAGTGTTCTGTAAGCATATCATTCTTAATGTAACCAAAACCTACCTTCTTTGATGTAGGAATTCAATTCATATTGAGATCAATAAGACACTACAAACATATTCCATTCTGCTTATATGTGCTTATAACATATAATTACTTTTTTATCGTAAGCTAAAATAAAGCAAGCAAAAAATCCTGTGAGGATTTTAAAACCTATACTCACAAACACATACTCACAATATGCAGCATGAAAATATTCAGATTCAAAGAAGGTATTTAGAAATTGAGAGTGTAAAATTCTGAGAATTAACATTATCTAAGAGGACTAAGAGAGTTAGCACTTATTACAATAACACCATGAACCAAAAATAGGTTTGTAACCTTAACCAACTCCTGCAAAAACTGGTTCAGAAAGTTGACAGAGAAACCACCTTGGTGCTTCTGACTTTGATGGAAGACAAACTTCTGAAAGAAAACAGAAGAAATTTTATTAAGATGGAGTTTATTTATTTTCGCCCTGTGGCCCACAGACTGTATATGCTATATTATAACTATACTATGATCACTGCTTGGCTCTGTAGATGTAGGTTTCAAGTGTAAAACCAAAATGGCAGCAGTTTATCAGAGCTGCAATAACTATGTCAACCACTAGGTGTTACCCATAGTAACAACATTCTGTCACAGTTAGGAGTGAACAAGAGACTGACTTCACTTCTTGGCTATTTGAAGTAATTCCCTTTGCAGTGTTGAATTTTATTATTTTTTTTGCACCTGGTGGCACAAAAGAAAATGACTCACCAACCTCTCCTGCATGTCTATAAGCCTGCTACACCCACAGTGATCCCTGCTATTTACAAATGACCATGTTTGACCCACACAACACAGAAAAACTATGATATTGTCTCTGGGTAATCCTCTTCAGCTGTGTAAAAAGCAGAAAGTTAACAGTCATGACAGTATAGGAAGCTTGATATTATATTTGCATACTTGATGAATGAAGGGATGGCAATACACACATCTGACTATTTTGCATGTTTAAGTTCATTTTACAAAAGTAGTGTAAAAGAATTGGTGCTGCCACACAGCAATGCCACCTTAATGTTTCTCAGTTTACACTTACTGAAGTTAATTGCAACAAACTTTATGTGCTATGACACATATCTGTAAAACATAAATAAAGTTGTATCTATAAAATGATAAACTGGATAACTACAACGTTGTCTTGTTTACAATAGATGTAAAAACTTGTCACTAAATTTCTCCTGAGGCAGACTTTGAACATAATCACTCTACAGAGATATACAATTCTTCCTGTGTAAAACACATCTTGATTATTTATGTTAAGCTTGGTTGCTGTGTTTTCTCTTCAGTGGGTCTTTTTTGTGAATCAACAATAAATCATTTAACGAAAATATTTGGATGAAAAAAGCAGAAATCTTGACAGTTTGGGGTTGTCACCTCTCTGTGGTATACACACTACACCTGAAGCATGTGGCTAAAAACAAGATCACACCTCGTTTAATCTGTGACCTATTTTAACATGTTCACTAAAGTTTAAAACTCTATTTATTTTTAATCTAAAAATTATGAAAACGATGTCACAATGAGGCTTTTGTAATAAAATCACTCACACCTCACAGTTAGTTGTGGATGTAGGGAGAAAACATCAATACTAACTTATAAAACAACAAAAGACTCTGCCAACATCACATAAAACTAATTCTTTATTTGAGACCTTGTACGTTGTGCAGCTTTATGTTTTTACAGACAAACTCATTCGTTTGGATTTCTCCATGAATTCAAGTCAGCGTGGCTGCAGATATGACAGCATCAATGTCCTGAATGGCTTTGGAGGTTCTTTGAAGAGCTTCAGCAATATAGGTTTCATTGACTGGTTCATGAGAGACATCTGCAGAGCCATCTTCCACGACTGCATGTCCTTCCTTACTACTTAGTAGGTGGTTGTTCTCCAGCAGAACTGCATGCAAGATGTTAAGGAGATTGCAGACCCATTGAAACATGGATAATGTGCAACATTTTCTCAAAACAAACAAACAAAAAAAAAACGCAACATTCACATAAGCAGCCCTTTATGCCATCATCTTAGTACTGAAGGATACAGTTGAAACGTTTTATCTTCTCCAATTCTGCAGCAACAAGATCTGACCTGAAGAGAATAGAAAGTCAAATTAACTTTATAGACAAGCTGCTAATCCATGCTGTACACAGCACGGACGAAGCTAACGTGACGTCACCCGTTGGTTTGTGGACTCGTGTTTTGAAGCCAGATCGGCATTCAGATGTCCCCATATTGAATGCTTGGAGCCAGATGTGACCATATTTAGATATGAAAAGAGGAGTGAGGAGACGAGTCAAACCCTTGAGCCTGAGGACACTGTCCAATGTGAGTGAGACTCGAGTTCAGAGCTGGTCTCATTGGTCTCATCAGCTGGTCACCAGACTTGCCAATCAAAATTGCCACACCCCTAAAAAATCCTGTTTTTGAAGACTAATATCTACTTACTTTTTTTTTTCCCCCAGATGGACCACCAGATCACCAAAGAGCTAACATTAGCTAATGACACCAGATTGACTTGTGGAAAAAATGTATTGACTGAGTATTTCATGATTGAAAATGATGATTTTTAAATTAAAGTCAATTGCAGCCAGAGATTTTTTAAAGGCAGCATCTAGAGGCCATTGGGACGATTGCACTTTTTTTCCCCTTCTGCCTTTTTATTTGCCTAGTTTTTAAGATCCGCTTGGTTTGTCCATGTCTATATACAGTCTATGCTGCTAACACAGAATGTCAGTTTCAATAATAAAACACCAACAGAATAAGCAGATATGCATAACTCACCGACTGCCAGCTGTCTGTGTGACATTCATGTGTAGCTCAGCAGGCACAGCACTGGACAGATTATCTTCAAACCCTGTTGGTTTAGAAAAATGTCCGTCCTGAAAAAAAAAGTAATCAGTAATTTACAAATGTAAATACTGTACAAATACTGAACATGTCAGAAGCAGGGACTATGTCTGTGACCTCTTGCAGGCAGCTGGGTGTGGCAGAGAACTTCAGTAACTGCTTGGCCTGGTTGTAGCAAGTGAGGATCCTGTGAAACAGATAAATCATTGTTGGAGTCCCGAAAAAAGTAAAGTCCTTAAACTCATCATAATAAGGTGACTTACCTGCTTGCACGGCTCACAATATTCTTTACAGAGTAGGCCCGTCCAAGCACATCAGGTGGAAGGCTGTTTAAATGGTAAGTTACTTCTATCACCTGTGACATTGACATCAATTGGAAAGATGAAAGAACCATAGTGCCTGATTGGATTTTTAGGATAGACCCTAGACTGTATATAGAAATGGGCGAACCAATCGGGTCTCAAAAATGAGGTCCAAGTCAAAGTGAAAAAAGTGCAATACTGCCAATGACCACTACATGCAAGCTCCAAAAATACTCTGGCTCCAATTGACTTCAATTCAAAAACAGTCATTTTCAATCATGAAATACTCAGTCCATCCATTTTCCCACAAGTCAATCTGATGTCATTAGCTAAAATTAATCAATCTTATTAATGATCCGGTGGGCCATCTGAAAATCACATTGAGATATTAGGCTTCAAAAAGAAAGATATTCAGGGGTGTGGTTACTTTGATTAAGAGGTCTGATCTCCAATGAGACTAGATCTGAACTTAAGTCTCATACACATTGATTAGCATCCTCGGGTTCAAGGGTCAGATGCTCCTCACTTCATATACAAATATGGTTTGTGACTCCAAACAACCAAAATAGCGACATTCAAATGCAAAACCAACAGCTGACGTCAAGTTTCATCCATTCTATATACAGTCTGTGTGTAAGACGTTAAATTAAATATAACAGATAAGCCTTTATGACATTTCTGTGATGAGAGACTGAAATTTACCCTCTCTGATTGAAGCTCGGGTTTGTAATGGGTAAAATAAGAGTTGAGGATGCCCTGAGACCGGATGACTGATCCATCCCCTGGGGAAACCTCTATGACTGAGATAGCTCCGCTCAGTATCCTACAAAGCAGACATACAGGTAAACACACAGTTATAGCGTAGGTGTCACCACATATGGCTTAAGAATTAAGGTAAATCCAAAAGAAAGAAAAAGACTGGCAGACCTACCTGTAGGTAACTCCTTGACACCACATTATTTTTACCAGCTCTGTTGGAAGTTCTGAATGTTCTTCTTTGGTCAGAGGATCTTTAACTTTCCACCTTAAATAAGTAAAGAAACTTGAATCAATTTCTGAACATTACCACCTGGTGCACAATGTGACTGTTATTAATCTGCCAACCTGTGCCAGTGAGGTGACAGACATGTGAGAGGCAGTGCCTGAGGAACATGGGACCATCTCTCTCCACTGGATGTGTCTGACAGGTTTGTTTTCCTGCCAGCATGGCTAGAATTGCTCGTTCCATCTTCTTCAGCATCTTTAGAGAAACGAGCCTTGTGGTGATGAAGAGCCAATGAGAGAGGGTAGGACCACATGGGGGCAACAGTACAGCAAGAGTGATGTTGGACCACTGTGGTGAACCGGTACATCTGTTCAGGCTGGGACAAGAAAAGAGATTAATTATACTACCAAATCCGAGATACAGTGAACATTTCTAGGAAGCCTTACCTGCGGCTGAACAACGCTGATCCCTCGAGGAGAACAAGACCTTGATCTAGTTGATTCTCTCCTCCTGATTCCTCTTTCCTGCTCGCTGGTGGTGTCACAGATCAGACTGCTCCCTTGCTGTGGACTACCTGAGCTGCCATCAGGGTCTTTGCTTAAACACTGCGTGCTGTGTTGCGGATTTTGAGTCTGACTGAGGCTGCATGTAAACTCAACGATGAATTCTTCACCTGAGGGTGAGAGCACCAATGTGGCTCGTCCCTCGTCTGACCTGATGACAGTCTCACCTCCTGATCTGAGCTCAGCCTCGCAGGATGACCACTCAGGCCACTGCACACCTGAGTCAATGCTGACATAAGGCTGTGGGGAGAAAAACCAAACATAGAGAAACTGATGTCAACACACAATCTGAGGGATTTATAATGTGATGGGAACATAAACTGTATATAGAAATGGACGAAGCAACAGGAGCTCAAAAAAGATGCCAATGTGGACGTGCAAAACCTACAATATATATATTCAATACTCCTGAGGACCACTAGATGTTGGCTCCAAAATACACTGTCTCCAACTGACTTCAAATCAAAAATTGCCATTTTTGGTCATGAATTACTAATAAATTTTTTCCACAAGTTATTCTGATGTCATTAGCCAAATTCAACTCTTATCAGTGATCTGGTGGTCCATCTGAAAAAAAGTAATTGTTAAGTAGAAGGCTTCAAAAGGACAAATACTTAGGGGGAGGTTCGTTTCTTGAATGAGACCAGCCTCCACACTCCTCTCTTAATATCCGAATATGGTCACTTCTGGCTCCACACAATCAGCATGTTAACATTCAAATGCTGCTTCAAAATACGACTCCACAAATCAAACAGTGACATCGCATTAGCTCCGTCCATCCTTTATAGAGTCTATGGCTGGGAAACAGCACTTGATACCTTCTTGAGGTCAGGAGGGATGAGATCCTCTGGCAGATATGGTCGACTAGCATACTTATTCCTGAATGCCAATGCAGCAACTATCAGCTCCTTCAAAGGAAAAGACAAACTCAGCCTGGGAATAGGTATATTCCTTTTTCTCTGCAACATATCTACAATGTCTAATATGTTTCTATCAAACAATTCAAACACTACAATCTGGCTTACTTTTATATATACATTGTTTATAAAGTTACACATTTCTCTTACAATATATACACTTTACACCTTAAACACAATGTGAAGATGGCTATATTCATACACAATTATGTAAATACAATATTTTTACTTTATTTTATTGCTCTTCTTATAATTTTTTTTTTTACTATGCCGAGCTGACCTGTGCTTTGTGCCCAACCCAACTTTGAAGTACTGCCTCTTGTAAGAGGGACAAGCTGAGCCCAACAGGAGCACAGTGACAGTCATACCTTGTATGTGCTGATCGTGAACCTGGTCCTCTGTCTCACTCGCTCCGGGGGCTGCAGAGGATGTCCACAGGGGTCTGTGGCTTTCACCAGCATGAACTCACAGCCACACGGCGACACCTGGAGCTGCGCCCCATTTCCATAACGAACCTCCACCGACTCATCCTCGTACATCATCATTAAACTGACGCTGGCTTTGGTTTCCATTGTGAACCGAGTAGCAGAACCAGCCTCTTCCTCGTCTGTGCTGCAGACCCGCAAAAACTCAAACACGGTGACTACGTCATCAGGTGGAGACGTTTGTTATTGGCGCGCGAACCGGGAGGGAGAAAGCTGCTGTGCTTGTACCACATGTAAACAATGACACAAAATGATATAAAACCATTAATATTCAATAGTCCCCTTCATCTTTTTTCTGATATTCAATGCCACTGAAGAAAATGTACATCTTTGAAAAATCTTAACTAATTCAAGACCATCTACCTTTCACTGTTATTAGAGAGCCAAAAATATTACATAAGATGTTACAGGTTGATGGTAGTGCGTTCCATTGTCTTTTTGACACCAATGGTATAAGAAAGAAAGCAGCAGTTATGTAGCTGAACTGCTGGTGGCCCTGTATTGGCTCTTCTACAGCTCTTCTACAGCTTTACCACGTTAAACCAACAGAGTGGTTCATTGTATTATTTCCCCATTGCTAAAACGCAACCATCTAAGTCTAGATCCATAACCTGTGAGCACAAGAAATAAACTTTTTGCCAGACTTTAGAGAAAACTACTTTTCTGTGAATGCTGTGGCATCACCCTTCATTATAAACCGAGGGTGTTTACCTCATTTTAGCTCAGGGGCCACATACAACCCAATATGATCTCAAGATAACCTATAAACAACTTCAAATTTTCTTCTTTGTTATAGTGCAAATAAGAGCAAATAAGCTTACATTATGAATTTGTTCACAATTAATGAATTATCCTTTCACAAAACATATGAATGTGAATTATTATTATATTACACCTCAGTTTATCATTTATGTATAAACATTACTATAGATTTACATAGATTTCCACATCTGTGTAGCAGTCCTGATCACTTGAAGTGACTCATCACACCATACAAACTAAAGTTGGAGCTAACAGGGAAAAAGTTTCCACCCTGTTTTGTAAATTTATATAATGAATTCACAAAAATAAATACAAGTTGTGGAAAATTGCAGTTAATGTCTTCTATGTAATTTTCAGATCAGATTTAATCTAATGGCTTGCCAGTTTTGGCCCGTAGGCCATATGTTTGACAGCCCTGTTAAACAGGTACCAGTAGGTGGCGGTAGAGCTCCGCCTGGTTGCATTATGCATTAGAAGAAGCAGCAGCAGCAGTTGTACTTGGGGCTCGATCGTTGGTCTCATCACATCTAGTCGCATCCAGGCCAGTCACTTAAGCTAAAAAAAGAGACGCTACACATTGCAATGATTACACCGTCAGTCTGTCCTTCCTCGGTAGACACCCCGGAGCTGCAATGAAGGTACATCTTTGTTTACATAACCTCGGTTCCTGGTTCAGCTCTGTTTAGACTGGCGCTAGCAGCTAACGTTAGCCTCTACTGAATGTAAGCTTGATGTCGGTGTATCTGCTGTGGTGTTACTCAGCCTGGCTCACTGTCACTACAGCTGACAACTGTCACCAAACAGTCAGCGAGGCTCAGCATGAAATATTTTAGGTAAATTGTTTTTTTTAAATTGAAGATGTATTTAGGTGTTTCTCTGTTAGCAAGAAAGCAGCGGTTAGGTAGCTGAACTGCTCGTGGTTCTGTTTTGAGAGTAGTTTGCTCTTCTTACAGCTTCACTGTGTTAAACTAGCACAGTGGTTAAAAAGATTTTACACACCTCACCTATAATTAGCAACCATATGTAGGACTTGTTTCTGTGGTAACCATGTGTACAGGTGATGCTGGTGCACCACTCCATGTTTAATGTGTTTCCAGTATCTACAACGTGATGGATATGAAGACAACAAATACTGAAATGAAGGTGTTTTGTAAATGTCAGGCAGGGGCCTCGTCCATGTGGGCTTCATGTTGTGGTCTGCTGAATGAAGTCATGGGTACTGGGGCCGTCAGAGGCCAGCAGCCAGGGTTTGGGGCCGGTGCTGGACCTTTCAGATTTGCCCCCAGTGCAGGATACTCCACTTACCCGCCCACCAGCTCAGGGAGTCCCAGTCTTGTATGCAAGGCCTGTGGCCAGGCCTTCTCCGTCTTCAGGAGGAAGGTAGGATGCTCTGTGCGATGTTAACTGCTCTGATGACTTCATTAGAGGGAAAAGATGCATGTATAGGAGCAGGGGGAGGATCTGAATGAATATTTTAGACAGAAGTAAAGTTGGCACAAAAACACAGTGCATGTTTATGCTAATTTTCTTGTTTACATTTGTAAATTACAAACAAAACAGCTACTTTTAATATTCCGATGTATGCAAAGTAAACCTCTAAATTAATGAATGATGTAGAAGAATAAAACACAAAATATCAATAATTAAAATTTCAAAAAGGCTGAAATTGTATAATAGGGGATCACGGTTTTGTAGAAAGCTGAAACATGGTTTCTCTGTGCATGGACAAAAAGGTTAAAATCAGGAGACAGATGGAATAACATATTGCTGCTGTAATATCTCCACTGAATGCTCATGTTCATGTATGGCTCATGGGGTCTCAGTCTGTCTGAACCCTGTGCTTCACTTGTTCACCATGCCAATCTAATCCCACGTCTTGCATTTATTACTGTTTGATGTTTGTCACTTAAAAAGAAAGTGCCTCCTGTCTCTTTGCCTGGAGAGGTAGAGCAGATGTGAGCAACTGAAAAATGCAAGAAAGGTGTTCTGGTATTGGTATGCTTTCCAGTGATCTATTAAATGGTGTGTTTCCACTAAACCATTTCCTTGTTTTTTCCTGAAGTATAAAAATAGGGGCAGAATGAGGAATTTTGATTACATGTTTAAGTGCCTAGCATCATTCTGTCATGAGGGATTTTTTTGCAATAATACATGGTGAAAGGTGTGCATAAATCACTAATTACCTCATTTCCATCATCTTGTTTTTTCACTCTACTTCTTCCCATAGTACATTTGCTGTGACTGCAAGAAGAGCTTCTGCTCTCTGTGCTCCGTGCTTCAGGAGAATCTACGCATTTGCGCCACATGTCATTTGCTAAAGGCCACAGCCTTTCAGCGGCCACGGCTCATGCGTCTGCGAGTGAGGGACCTGCGTCAGTACTTGCTGCTGCGTAACATCCCCACTGACACCTGCAGGGAAAAGGAAGATCTGGTGGACTTGGTACTCTGTCACCAAGGCATTGAGGAAGAGGAGGACCCTGACACAGCCAGCCTCCATTCACGTTCCCTCTACACACCGACCCCTTCCACCACACAGTCTGCCTCAGAGTTGTCTGCGTTCGCTGTCTCTCAAGAGGAACCACTCAGCAGGAGTGATAGCTCTGATACCAACCAGGTCAGGACCACAACCCTGAGGCACTATAACTTCCAAGCTGTCAGCTTTGTTACTACTTTCATTTTCAGTAATGGTAGGATGTAAACACAAAGCTTACATTTGTGAAGAGTCCATGTTAATAATTTTCCACCATTCTTCAGGTTACTTGTGCTGACCTTAGCACATGATGCCATCACTACAGGCAGCTTCAGGTCGTGTTTCAAAAGACATGACCTGTTATCACAGGCAAACATAGAAACAAAGTGTTGCACTGTTCATTATTTTCATCCTGCTTTTACTACGATCTGTAGGACTGCTAAAAAGAAACCAATCAGGACTCCAAACTACAGAGAGAAAAAAATTAAAAGGAGAAAGTAAAAGTTACAACAGGCAGTAAAAAAGGGAGCTCAGCTTCAAGCAGTCAGGATCCACTATAAATACTTGTACTTGGCCTTCTTATGGAGCCCTAAGCTTTTCTATGAATGGAAGGTACAAGGCATTGTTGTTCCCAAGATGTCAATGGGCTGGCTGAAGAGTGTCTAATCCTAATCCCCCAGTGGTATGGTGTGTTGCTTGCATGTAGTGCACACTGATGTTTGTTGTGTTGCAGGATATCGGTGACGCTACATCAGTGTCTCTCCTCAACTTGGACCCCAGTGAACACACTCCTGAGGTGATCTGCAACTTCCCTTCTAATCTCCTGTTAATTGTTATTAAAGAATAGTTCATGAATTATCTACATTGATTACACAAGAATTTCAGTTCTATAGCTGGACATTAATGTTGTATTCTGAAAAGAAATACTTGGTGACACAGCAGTATTTATCATTTTGTGTTCTTGTGTGAGCAAAGCAATATAATGATGAGAAAAAATTAGCCACTAATGCATAAACTCTTCTTCAATGGTTGGAATGAAAAAAATAATGGAAGACAATGTATTGGCTGGAGATTGTGCTCTGTACCAGCATAGTTTCTCCCACTCTGCAAAATTTGCTGCCTTGCAGATTGCACTATGTAATATAATTAAAGTCCAAAAACTGCTTTACTGTACAAAAAAAGTAGCAGTAAATGGAATCATATTTTGTGAAAAAAAAAACCAAAACAAACAGTTGTTACTGTTGCCTGTGTTTTAGGTGAGTCCTCAAACGCGACGTCGGGCCCGAGCATCTCTCTCGGACATCTCCAGTTTGAGGGATATTGAGAGCCTGTCAGTCAGGCAGCTGAAAGAAATCCTGGCCAGGAACTTTGTCAACTATTCAGGGTGCTGTGAGAAGTGGGAGCTGGTGGAGCGTGTCAGCAGACTGTACAGAGAGACAGAGGAGAACAGGAAATCATGTGGGTATTAAGTTTGTCACCCTGAGTAAAATACTGTGTGCTTTGGTTTATGAAATATTAGCTTCACCTGTTTCATTTACAATAGAATTTATCCAGTGAACACTCAGTATAGGCTGTGGTCTAATATAGCTCACTGTCAAATGCTGCCATAGTAACTTGAATTTCTTTTTCCTGCAGTGGAAAATGTGAGCAGTACTGTAACCACAGGTAAGCTGTCACTCGTGTGCGTGCATGCGCGTGCGAGCGAGAGAGTGAGTGCGTGCGTGAGTGCATGCGTGAGTGAGTGCGTGCTGTCCTAGAAGTCAGTATTGGATACCACATCCTGTTGTTACCCATAGGAACTTAATATCTCTGCTTCCTTTGACACTGTAATATTCTGGAGGTAGTAATACGAATTTGCAGTATGTTGCACTGATCACAACAAGGATCATCCAATACAGTTTCTAACTTACATTCATGATAAACTAAAATATGTGATGCTTACTTTACTCCTCCCACACTAAAGTGATGGCCTTCCCCCCTCCACCTATCTGCAATGGTGCCATCGGAGGTAAGGCTTACAGATTCCTCGCCATCACTGTTCTGGTCACATGTTCCACGTGCGACTCACCTCATCGTGTGAACAGAATCACATCCCCAACGCCATCTATGTTCATTATGAACCTGTTCTCACTCGTTATCCTTGTCTTTGTAAAATCCCTGTATGTGGTCAGTCCTGTGGAATGGCATCATATGAAAATGAATATGCATTAAAACATTTTCATTTGTCATGCTCCCAGAACATTGATCCACCATGAATTGTGTTGATCATGAAAAGTTAGTTACACTGAGAACTGCTGTGTGTTAGCAGGTATATTTAGTCTCCCAGTGGCATGCTTACAGTAATAAAGGATGTGTCGTTGTCATAGAAACATCTTGACACATCGCCGCAACAGGCATCGACATTTCACAGGAGGTTGTGGGCATGACTCCTTCCAGGAGAAGGTGGACTGGATTGAATGAGGGTTTTTTTTTTTTTTTCATTAAGCTGTTGAGTGTTTTGCTGTCCCCACCTCGTCCCTCCTCGGTGCATGGTGATAATATATCACTCTGTGTTTTTGTGCTTAAAGCAGATTCATAACATTTCTGTTCACCTCTCCACATCTCTGTGTTCCTCTTGCAGATGGTGAGAACTGCCCGCTGACGATTCACGACGACAACCTCTGCAGGATCTGCATGGACGCTGTGATCGACTGTGTTCTGCTGGAGTGCGGTCACATGGTCACGTGCACCAAGTGTGGCAAGAGGATGAATGAATGCCCAATCTGCAGGCAGTACGTCGTGAGGGCCGTGCACGTCTTCAAATCCTAATGCACCACTGCAGCACCACTGCACCCGCTTCAGATTGAGACTGTACCGTACCTTAACAATGCAGCTCATAACCTTTGAATCCCCAAAAGACTTGTTTTGTGGATGTTTGTATTCCCTGAATTCTCACTTTATTTGCACATTGAAATATGGGAAATGTGTTTTTCTTAAGAATCTTGAGTTTTCGTTTTCACCAGTGGGCAGAGTGCAGGACCATACCCTCTAACGAGTCATTCCTCAACTAAACATATCTCTTATCTGTGTTCATTCTCAAGTGTTTGTTTTGTTTTTCTTACAGTTTTTTGGTTTTTGTTTTTCAAAGCAAAGAATGTGTGGCACGAGCCACGTGAAGTCTTGTTCAAACACAACACAACACACTCAGATCTGCCTATAAACTGTAGCTGGTACTCTGCTCCGCTGAGTATTCTTAAGAGCACCTCTCTTGACACCTGCTGCAAGCGATCACATATCTTAGTAACAACGAGGGCGGGCACATACTGAACCTCAACACAGGAGAGAGGAGCTGAGTGAACTAGGTGCCAAATAATGGGCAATGCCCTTATATGCTACTCACTCATTTTTTTGAGGGTGTGGCTGTTGATACTTCAGCATGTTCAACCAGAAAGCACTTTGATCACACTGTGTGTTAATGCATCACATGCCCACATCCCACTGTAAACTACAAGAAGTAGAAGTGACTAATTCTCGAATGCTAGGCTGAAAAGCTCATTAGAAATCCTCAAGCTTGTGTTACTGAGCCCATAAATGAGCAGCTACTCTGCTATTGTGGTTCAAAGATATTAGTGATTGATGATGATGATTTACCATAAAGTTGATGCATTACTGATTTTATTATACTCACTTATTTTGCTATATAAGCGCTTAATGTTGTGCATTTCCCATTTAAATGATCTTTCAAAGTCTGCCATTACAGCAATAGCAACAAACCTCCGCTCTCACCTCTGTCCCGTCTCGACTCTTTAGTGGAGACACAAGACAACAACTGGTGCTAACTCATCCAACCATCTTCCTTGTGTTCCAACTGAACTGTGGATGTGAAACTTTGAATGTTTCTAGTTTTGTTGTCGTATATTGTTGGGAGTGGAATGAAGTGTCTTAATGCTTTTTAGTTGATTTTCTCATGTAGGAGTAATGTATTGAACTAATTATTCAAAGATATAGCTATGAGTTTACTGACACCTGTGGTATAGAAAGTATATAGATAATAACTTGCTAATGTACATTTGCATATATTGATCCATATGAGATGTATATATCTATATTTTTTTTCCATTTGATTTAAATTGTGTAATATCAGATTATTGAAATGACCCTGGGATTAGGGAAGTTTATTATTACAGTTAAGTGATTTGAAATGTGTTAAATCTGCATTAGTTTGCTTGAACTCTCTGTCCCTCTTAAACCAGAGCATGACAAAAAGCTTTATGACACTGGTTACATTATATCCTCATACCTCCCCTGCCTATATTAAAAAAACCTCCTGCTTTTCTTTTCCCCTGCTCATTTAGAAATACTGCGCTCTCTACTGTACTCCCCCACAAAGTCAACATTGCTGCTATTACAGTAAAGATGTCCCCTACAATCAGAAACAGTAGCAGAGCAGGTTGCACTTTTCCTTTAGAGAGGGTGTAATTGTGTGCTAGGTTTGGTCTTTGTATTTGGGAATGTTGAACTTTTTATTTTGGTAATTAAAGATTTTAATTAAAATCTGTTTTTGTATAATCATGCATCACAAGCAGTGTCCCAGTGTACCTGCACTATCTTGGATAAAGTGAAATTACCAGTTTTTATAATTAAGTAAATGCTCTTAAAAATTTTAAAACCAGAGAATTCACAGGTTGTCAGATGTTCAGTCTTACAGGATTTCTCTTTTATCTCTCTGTCTGTGGGGGACAAAACAATTTTAGAAATTTGCCTCTGGGAAATTGTTCAGTGTTTTCATATTTTAAAAAGATATAAAATCACAGGAATCTCATTGTGATGCTAAATGGATGATTACAATTGAGAGTGAAGAGAGACGTGAGGTGTGGGCCAAGCAGAGCAGCTGGAAATCAGTGTTTGGTAGTCATATACACCCAAACTATTATCAGGTCTGTCAATCAGGTCACACAGCATTAGTATAATCTTTGTTATACATTACAGCATTATATTTTCTACCATCATATCCTTAATACAGTTTTGGGATCCCAAATTTACATTTCTTGCTTTTTGTTCTATAATTTAATTTCCATTTATCTCTTCGGGTCTTGCTAGTGCCTCTGTGAGTCTTTGCTTTGAGCTCTATAGGCCAATGTGTAAATGCTGATGCTGAGCAGGTAGTTATGGAAGAGTAGGAAGATCGAGTGGGATTCTTTCTCTTAGGAACTTGAAGGCTTACTCCAAAGGACAATGTCCCACTGAGGTATAATGTGTAGCCAGGTGTCACAAGCAGACATAATTTTAAAGAGGACCTTTTTTATTGCTTCTCCATGTTTTCTGTTCTGAATAGTTTCATAATGTCGGTCAAAGTTTCAAATCATGAGGCAATGTGATGCTCCAGTTACTTGTTGGAGAGTCCGAGCCTGTTTACACTTGGTTCTAAGATGTGTGTCGGGCAGTTGGACCACAAGTGGACAGCTGAGACTTGTCTTTGTTTACACCTATATTTAGCATGTGTCTCCAAACCCTCTGGCTGACCACTCAGGTTCAGATGTCACTACAGCATCGTCAGGGCCCAGTTAGGCCACAGTTAGCTAAAAGAGAGCAGAAGGCAAAATGATCCATGAACTATTGTACATGTATGACCTATTCCAACTGTTTGAGGTGGAGGACAAAGTTGTTTGAGTTACAAATGAGTGCAGGACAAGTCAAAGGGGACTAAATGGAAGAAAAGTGGTGGCTTTTGGTCCTGCATTGATGATGTAACTTCTGTTACATCCTTGTCAGGGACACATCACTACACAGTGTTCACACTGCAAAGTATATGTGGTTATGTTTGTCCACTTCCAATCACCCGAGATGCATCTTAAAGCCAATTGTAAACACCCTCACAGAGGATGAAATGAGGGACTGTATTAATGTCCATTATAATCTACATAAGGACTTTTTTGATCTGCAGCCTAGGCAAAACTACTCTAGAGGATGACAAGATGAAAAATATAAAGCTAGTAATGATGGAGATGATAATAATAATAATAATCCTATTTACGTCCTGTTTAAGCTGAACAACACTGCTACACACGATCAGTCCGCTAGCTTTCAGTCAAAGACCCAACGCAAGACTTGATGATGGTACAAATGAAAGTCGTTTAATGCATATTAGCACTTAATTTTTTTGATTTACAAATATAAACATTATCACATTCACCTGAGGTGATCGGTTACAGCACAACACCCAAAATACAACACCTATTGTATGGAGTATATTTTTAAATGTATGCAAATGAGTTATTTGCAAAGGTCATAAATAGTTGCTTATATAAACCAGTACAGAGAACCAGATATGTGGGGGTGGACTGAATCATGGAAAGTCAGAGCCAGGTTTGCAGTGACAACTTGCTGCTGCTACTGATGTCTGGGTGTTGAACCCCACCAACTTGGTGGTGTAAAAGGCTCAACCCATCCTGATAAACTATTTGCACACCTTATATGAACCAGCTATGTGAAACATCTAGGTCAAATTACTGAATAAATACAAAAAAAAAATCAATAAATTAATATTGAAATATTAATGAAAACACCATCAAGCAAAACACTCCACAGTTCAAAGTATCAACATGAGGGTGTAACAGGAAAATGGAATTTATTTCCTCTGGTTCATCATAATTTAATTATTCAAAGTTGTAATGATCATTTAGTCAGATATTACTGTACAAGTTATTTTTTTGTTGGATACTGAAGTGACATTGTCAAATGTAGATTTTGGCACATAGACACTGTTTCATGGCAAACTGAAGAGGACGACTTTCAGTTCACATGTCGTACAGTCTCTCTGTGACATTTAGCTCCTGAGACACTGTAAACTTATGAAATGATGCTGGTAGAAAAATACTGTGTCTTAAAATATTAAAAAGAAGAAAAGAATAAAAATAACCCAACAGTAAATTACAAAAAAAAAAAAAAATCTTAACAAAAATACATGCATACCATTTCCTCTTTTTCTGTCCAGTGAACCAGTGAATAGATATCACCCTCTTACAGTGGAGTCCAGCATCTCCATCTTTCAGTTTATTCTGACAGTGATGCAGAGACGTATCACTTGGACCATTAAGTGCAAAGACAGTCTTTCAATGTTTCCTGCCCTGTTTGGGACTAGCTTATCTTCTGCAGCAGTTTGTCCTCTTTCAGGTTAAATGGTACGCTCACAGACATCTCGGCGATAAACCTTTCGCAGGCCGTCTTTGTCACCTGCTTGCAGAAGCGGAGGTCAATCTGACAGATGCTTCCGCACCGCTTGAAAAAGTTCAGGGAATGGTCTGTGACTCGATTACAAACTGAAAGAAAATGGAGAGAACAGTAATTAGATGTGCATACAAATGAACTGAACAGCCTGTGAACTTCTACTGTGGATCTACTGGAAATGTCCCAGTGAGCATGAAATCAGTTCATTTACAACTTTATATTTCATTCAAGACAAAACAGATTTATGTGCAATTCAATCATTTTAACAACTCAGTTCAAGCCCTGCAACAGTTAGACAGTGAAGTCTAACCTGAGCTAGTTTACAATTGCCTCCATTTACCACCTCAAACAGGTGTTCTCAGATTACCTCTGAAAGGTTTGTGTACAAATGTGATTGACAGGTCTTTGACATAACTATTAGTTGAGTTGCCATTCTGGGAGAGTCACATTCTTACTTGTTCATTTTGTGTTGCCATTTACTTACACTTAGAGCACTGCCCATTCTGAACAGATGTCTAATTCATTTGTTACTGAAAACCCCTCTATGCAACAGAAAAGCTTAGATAATGGTTAAATACACACAAGTGAAGCACCCCATAGTTGAATGATTGCATTGCCTGCCACATAAGTGCAACATCCCCAGTTCAAGTCCAGCCAGGGACCTGTGTTACATGTCATCTTTCACTTGAAAGACAAAATATGCCCAAAAAAAGAGTCATAAAGACTGTTTTTAGATGTTTAGGGATGGCATTATGTAATTGTTATGATATCATTATATCTTGAACAAATAACGTGCTGCCTAAAATGTTTAAATAATTCAGTGAGTAACAGAGACAGAGACATACTTTCACTGTCTGCAATGCATTAATGTAAAAATACTCTGCGGTTACCACACAAACACTTTGGGAATGTACAGATTGAAGGCAGGTGAGTGGGCAACCACATTTCTTTGTCTATATCAACAGTGCCAAGCATCAGTACATAAACAAAGTCTTGCACTTCTTCCTGCCCTTCCAGGCGTCTCCAAATAATGTATCAGTTATCTGAGGCAGCAGCCTTCGAGAATCTAACAACTGGATCACAGCTGTATGTCAGCACTATGGAACCCCTGTAGCTGCCTGTTGTCCATCTATTCCCACTTTTCAGGTCCTGGGATCTCACCTGATAGGTTGATTTCTGTGAGTGAGTCTCTGGTCGTGGTCCCCGCTGCTGTCAGCAGGTTGACTGACTGGTCATTGATGTGGTTGCAGTAGCTCAGGTCCAGCCTGCACAGCAAAGGCATCTGTCGACTGATGAGACGTAAAGATGTGTCGGTGATGTCCAGCCCTGCTAGTCGCAGGTCCTCCACGTTACGCAACTTGCAGCGGTTATCCAGTTGACCTGTTAGTGGATCACAGAGAACTTCACCAACCATTTCTTGTATATTGTGTCATAGGCTAAAAAGACATTGAATATATCTATAAACTAAATAAAGTTGAATACAATTTCCCACACATTTGCTTTTTACTTGGCAAAAACATTTAGTCTCAAGATCCAAACCTAAACAGGTTCTTCCAGATAAAATAATTTGGTCTATTGTACAGAAGCAATCCTCTGGAGTATGACCTGGAGAAAGCAACATATCCACACATATGACCACTCCATCACCCACAGAAAATTCATCAACTTAAACAGAGTTTTTCTCCAAAACAGTTTACATTCAGTACATTGATCCCTCAAGGTTTTAATCCTTATATAATGGGTTCAGTAGTTATGGTAATACTGAAATTCCTGAACAATTCTACTTCTATTATTTTAGCAATCATGGGAATAAACTTTGAATTGATGACCGTGCTTGTGTTTTACCTGGTCTGTTGTCTGTGGGAGGTGAGAGCAAGTCTCTCATCTGTGCGTCTTTGAGCCCCTCCACCCACTGGACATCCAGGGAACGCAGCAGAGGGCAGCTGGAGGTGCACAGTGCGGATACAGCAGCCCACGAACACCCTGATAACTTCAACACTCGCAGACCTGAAGGACACAGACACACTTTGAAACACTGATGAAGAACAAGTGGGACAGAGGAAGAGAATTTTTATTGTCTATACATCAAGAATCCTTCATAGTTAGGTACCTGGCAGCCTATTAATGAGCCAGCTTAATTGTTTCTTGGAAATATTGGTCCAACTGAGGTCCAGGGACGCGGGCTGTCGACGGATAATCCCACTCAGCATGAGTGGGGTGATGGAGGTGCAGCGGTTCAGATCGATCTTTGTCCAGAGTCTCTTATCACAACACCTAGTCAGACAGAAAAATCCTGGTTATGTCACGTTTTCACCAAAACAAGCTCTGCGTTCTCCATCTCTCCTGAATACTGTTTTCTAGTGAAACAATACTGAAGACAAAAATGTTAACACGCTATTTTAAGTGCGTGATGAACATTTACCATCTGTTCCACGTCTTGCAGACTCTCATGCAGACACACAGCTCCTGGTGTGTGAGATGGCCAAATATCTTCATCCAGACTTCACGCTGCAGGAGGTGTGTTTTACCATCTTTCAGTGGCAGTCTGTCAGGAGGCGGGCTGATCGGAGGGGGTCGAATTACATGCCGCTCCATTTGGACACACTTAGGTGGGGAGCGTGGTGGTATTGGCCGGGTGGTCGGGGTGCTCCTGTTGAAGCCCAGCGGAGTGATCTGACTTGGGTAGAAGTGGCGCAGCTCCCAGGGAGTCCCGTTCATCTCTTTGGTCTTGAGATGGGGCCTCTGATCCCCGAGTTCATTACCGTTTCGGAACAACCTCTTTGGTTCCTCGTTTTCTGTCTCCGGTTCCACCTTGAGGGGTTGCCTGTTCTCGTTGGCCAGACAGTCCTCAGTCTTCTGGATTTCCTGGTTCAGTGCTTTGCTCAGCTCTCGGCTCAGCTCTCTATTAGGTAAACGTCGCTTACGGCGAGCTTTTGGACGCTGACCTTTTTCCTGGGTCTCACTTCCGCCCTCACTGCTGGGCCCGGCCTGTGGAGAGCTGCAGAGAGACTGGTCACTGTCGCCGACTGGTGTTTTAATGCAGGGATTCAAAAGGTCATTCTTGGAGTCCCTGTAATCCCCTTCCTCTTCAGTGTTTCCAAAACGCCCTCTCCTATCTACATTGCTCCGGAAGTGAGGGTCCCGTCCTTCTTCATCCTCTTCCTCATACGCATCTTCATCCTCTTCTTCTGTCTTGATGTGGTGCAGAAGTTTGGAAAAATATGGATCATCGGATTTTTCCTGCAGAAAAAAAAAAAAAAAGTATAGAAATTAGTTACACTTCTCTGGTTTGGTGCAAGTGGAACTACACCAAAAAAAAGAAGACTACATTCCACAAACCTTCTTCCTCACACCAAGATCCTCTTCCTCATCATCGTCAAAAAGCTTTCTCTTCTTCCTCAGTTTGTCCTCAGGCCTGGGCCGGGGCAGGTTGCTCGGAGACAGCAGTGGTGGCTGGCGGTTGAGGGACTCTTCAGGTCTGTACCTGGGCGTCTCCTCTCTGTCTGGTCTCCTCTTGGCTGCAGAAGAAACGTCCCCCTCCTCCTTCACAGGCTTCTGTTCCCTCAACAAAGAGCCAGGGAGGTTGGAGGCGTACTTGAACCCTGGACCCCTTTTTTGCTTCAATACCAGAGGGGACAAAAATTGCGAGACAACTTTATACCTCTAGCCTATCACAGCAGGGAAAAGCAACTGTGTATCAGGGTTTAATACGCTCATCATCCCTGTGACCAAAACATACAACAGACTGTGCATCAACGATTTCCTGCGTTTCTAACAGACGCAGTCACATGTGAATTACTTTCACACACAAGAAAGACATAAACAGGAAGTGGCAGGATGATCAACACACAAACCGAAATACTATAAAACCAAAGCTCTTTAGTTGTAATTCTTTTGTTGTTTTTACAGTTCTCTGTACATACGTCACATATTACACGCTTAGTAAGCTGGAAGTTAAACTAATTCCTGTGACTCACACATATTTGTACTCACTTTTCCACTCTTCCCAGCGTGGTTACATTTGGGACATTCCCAGCAGTTAGGGAGTTCATCATTCACCACTCCTGAGGCATCGTTCACCTGAAGAACCGACGGGACAATGAGCCAAAATCTAACCAGAACAACAAGCTTTAACGGAGCTCTACGTACAGTGTGTTAATACAAAACAAGGCAAGGGAAGTGAAAGTAACAGTTGTGACGTGTGCTGGTTAGGCAGGTCAGCTCAGTTTAACCTCAGCTATAGTTAACATGCAAACTATTGCTTCATGTTCACGTAGAAAAGGGAAGTGCAGACAGTGAAACATCTCTATTCAGCTTAAGTATGCACTTTTAAAAGGCTCCAAAGTCAATTAACAGGGAGCCTACGAGATGAAACAAGCTTAAATCCGAACTGTGGCATATTCTTCAACAGCCAACCTGTCTTCAAGTACTGTGTGTAAGTTTATATACACATATATGAGAATTAAAAGGCAAAAGGTAATCAATACTGGTTTCATAATCTGTGTACAGCACTGGGTAAATCCATTCATGATATTATAATACTTTGGTGGTTACATGGAGAAAAACTAGACTGTGCATGTTTTAAGAACTGGTTTGACCACACCTACGCTGTCAACAACTTGCTGTGCTTTTAATATACAAGGCTACAAACAGGGTGTGTGCTGCTTTACATTTTTCACTCTCATTAAATGAAATGTCTTTAGCACTTTAGCAAATGTTAGATAATACTTTTACACATCCTTTTAAGGCAATACTTTTATGGTCATTATGTAAGCTTTTTTAATCCCAGATGGAGTATTTGGTGAGAGTCAGACCCTGAGACATGATGGTGTCATGCCCGAGCAACAGAAACTAGGGATACCAATAAAAGCGATGAGTGTGTTTAGCTTTACATAAACAACACCAGTTGTACATCGAGCTCAGTGACTACAGTCCATCTGTCTGAGTCACTCCCACAATGTTACAATGACCTGGGATTCCTGGCACTTTACTTTAACACAATGAGTCACCATGTGAATGACTCGACTGAGGTGGAGCTGTTCGACTGTTCCTGGTGTAGCTCTCTGTACCTTGAGGCAGTTGGGGTGGACAATCTCATTGCAGATAGAGCACTCCATTAGCATGAAGTTAAACTTGTCCTCCTCGTCCTCCAGAGTGTCCTCCTTCCCTGCCTCTTTACACACCACACACACTGCTGTGTGAGGCAAGACGGGCTGTACACAAAAAAATACACTGTTGATATAATGGAATGTGCTGATAGGAGAGAAATAGCAACATCAGACTGTTCATTCAATCAATAAAAATAACTGACTTCAAAATTGTACTGAATGTTTCCTAAAAGAAAGAAAATCAACTAACTTTTGAATGTTTATCGTTTCTACAATTCCACTACTGACTCACCGCGATGCACTGCCTCATAATGCAGGACTGCTTCATGCGCCCTGGCCCACCAAACTTCTTCATGTCCTTACAGAAGTGACACTCTCCACATTCAGTTCGGAGGCACGCCTCGCACTTTCGGCAGCGAGTCCTCCTGCGTCTGGCTCCAGACGAGCTGCGGTTGGACGGCAGCTTAACCGCTGATGACGTCCCCATCTTGGGCTTTGGCCGGTTGGCTGCCCGCTGCTGAAAGACAAATGATGAAAGTGGTTCGATGAATGCTGGAAACTTAAGACGATGTCAGTGTCAGTAGAAGGTGATGCATTTGTGCCTGGAAACAATAAATGATGTATTATTGACAAATTATCTGTCCTGATCCAACAATCACTGTCCACACATCAGAGTGGCATCAAACTGATAATAATGTTGCACTAACATGTGATAAGACAAAATTACACTTAGTGATTGAGATGGTCTGTTCCCAACATTTAGGCTGCAACTAATGATTCTTTAATTTTTTCACTGATTATTTAAATTTAACAATTGAAATGTGTGAAAACTGTGTGCTTTATACATTTTTCCTAATGTCTCTTCCAACTAACAAACAATCAGAAATTAGAAAAAAAAATATGAATAGTTGTTGATAAATTTTACCAATTAACTACAATGATATTTGTGAATTTCTTTAATTTTCTTCTGTCTCTTCACTGTTGCCATGGCAGCACTACAAAGCTCTGTGAAAATAAGACAAATCATAGACCATCATAGTGATTCCTATTCTAGGAGGCGAGGTTACCTTGGCAACACATTTTCCTTGCTGGTGGCAACTGTTTGACTAGAGGACTGCAAGAGATGGATGAAAATAAGCTCACACAGGAGGTTGTGATTCACTGTGAGAATATGGGCACTTTCCTGCTGTCAGTCATTGTTATTCTATTACTGATAACTGCACACAGCCCACATGCTACAGATAAATGCAGCTCTTTGAGCAATTATCCCTCATTTTTTATTCATAAACATCAGCAGTTTATTAATACAGCATTCAGGCGCGTGCCGATTTGTTTTCATGGGAAACATTATGCGACATTACAGACGGGTCGTACAGGTAGTACAAGATGTAACAGAACAGGAAGTTCCAGGTTAACAACAATCTCACCTAATGGATACCATCTAGAAAGAGAGGAGCAACCAGTCCTGAATGTGGTGACAAAGTAACGTCTCAGTAAGGCATTAATGAAAACAAGACAACAACTTCAGCAACATGTTCCTTCATGTTTACCACAACCTACTCTTCTCAGCACTTTCCCTAAGGAAGATTTGAGAAGGGTGCAATTTTTTTTTAAACACAACTCTAGATCAGTTTTTTTCTAAGTTGTTTGTTTATTTTCTCCCAACACATTAGGTGGTTATTTGCCTGCAGCTGCTAATGGAGCATTTAGGCAAACTGGTGCTTCTAACAGCTTTCCATTAATCCATCTGACTACTGTGGAAGCATGGGTAGGGAAACATTAGAGCCTGCTGCTGGTGGTTGTGACTTGCAAAACATCACACGGTGTTGTTTATCTGTTCTTATCTGACACAACTGTTGTTCCTAATTTTATAATCTAAACCCAAGCTGGTCAGAATTTAAACAAGTGATCTATAAAGAGCATGCTAACCACGACAAATAGCTGACACGACCTTCAATCCCTGATCATTATGAACCTCTATACTGGTGCTGTCCTCTGATTACAATCAATAAATCACATAGAATTTTGTCTACAAATAAATCCAAGCATCCCTGGCCTCTTTGCAGAGCATGGACCCTGAAACAACTCCCAGCTGATACTTCTTTACTGTAACTCCGTGCAGTAATATGTCAGGAATTTGGGATTGGTCACTGAGGCCTGTGAACAAAAACATGGCCTATATTCTGAGAGCAGTCTTCTGACTCAGCTTCAACGTGGATTTTAGGTGGGAGGAAGTCACAAGGCTCATCATGCTGCTGCTGCTGCTGCTGCTTATGTACAGCTGCTCTCAACAGAAATATCAGCGTGTGTTACTGTCACAGCAGAGGGCTTCAAAATATCATCTTCGACAATGCACTGTTAGTGGGTGTTGTGGGTATAAATATTGTGTAAGCACAACGATCTGACTCTTACATCAGCACTTCTCATATTTCCTCACAATTGCACATGCCAAGTTTCTAATGGACTCTTGTGCAATATCCCATAAGTGCTGTTACAGAAAGCACTCATGACCCTACTAAACATGCACTTCATACCACAGATGAAAACTTTGCCCTAAGGAACCACATAAGTCAATATGTCAGAAGACGACTTTAATGCCTGGATACAATTACCAGCACTATGTATTTTCCCTGTGGCACAAAACAAGTGGACAAACAATCAAACCTAAAGCCAGGGTTTTGTGGGGTCACAGAAGCCCAGTTTGGGAACCACTGGACTATCAAGCTACTGAGCCACTTCATTGTTCCCACTCCCCATCCCCCTCCTGGGTCCCTGCTTCGACAACATCCAGCCTGAAGCCTTCTTAAAGGGGCAGAGTGGTGGGACAAGTTTCGGAAGTGTGAGGAAATTAATCACAAGAACAGCATTTCCAATATGGCAGCTTAGGTGTACATGATGAAACCACAGATTTAGTTGGACTGTCTCAGAGTTAGGTTAGTGGGTGATATGGAGATTTTTGGTGAGAGCCATGAATATGTAACATGACTGGATGAAAGTGTATTAAAAAGATGGTCAGTACAAAAATGGGTCAGTTGTGGCTAACGTGATAGATAGTGTCCAACAGGACACGATGTGTTTGGTCGGTCTTTTCTGATATGTACGTTTATTCAACCATGTACACAACATTTTTGCTATATATCCGTCTCCATATCCTGCCTGTTCAAAAGAAAATGGTTTAAAAAGCCACATTTCTCCTTTCAACCTGAATACAGAGAAGAAGAAGAAGAGCGGGTGAAAACCTAAAAACAACCGAAGAAGAAAAACCCGCTCACCAACGTTTTACTTTCTCACATCACGCCGTGACAAAATAAACACAAACAGAGGTTATATAATACAAACGTTGGACCTCGTACCTGCTCAACCTCTGAATCATATTCCTCGTCGTCTCCGCTCAATGACAAGGCCATGACTCCTCTCTCTCTCTCATCGTTTGTGAACACCAGAGAAGACTAACATGGCTGAACAAACCTCCAGTTCGTCTTCCTCCTCCTCCTCCGCCTACTTCGCGCAGCTGCTAGCTGTGTTCAGTGTGGTGTGTTAAGGGACAATGGGGAAAAGATAACTTCTTGCTTACTTCATCCACCAACAGCGTGGTATTTACCAGAAACAAGGCGAAACTGTGTAAGCGTGAGAAATGTGAAGCGCCTACACACGTGAAGGTAGTGTAAAAACATTAAGGTAAACTAAAGAAAAACAAATGTCTACATATAAAGGTTTAGGCCTTGATATAAACTCACAAGATTTGGCAACGGCTGGTAACGTGTAACGTGAATGCAGCATCGATGTAATACGAAGTGAAGAGAAGCAGGTAGGACAAGAGGAGTCACTCGTACACACGTCCGTGTTTGCTTCAACTTGTTTCGCTGTGGGATGTATGAGTCAGTGAGAGATTATATTCTTCAAAGGTATATTTGATGTATTACACATCCCCGGGGAGATTACTTGTGGTCTTACATTACACCGATACGCCATTAACTTAGTTTATTTGTAATTTTGTGCATCCGTAATGCGTATTATGAATGTATTAGCCTGGTTTTGAGCGAGTGTTTATAACCATTTTTTATTTTATTGTATTGTATTCATTTTGAAAAAAAAGGAAGCCCAAACACTACTATTATTATTGATATGAACTCTACGGACTAGGGGTTTGTTAAGAAATGTTAACTACGATTCCTTATTTTTTAATTAAATTACGAAAACAATTCATACAACTGTCTAAAGCTAGTTATAATGACCAAAAGTATAGGTCTGACATCTGATGTAAAACACCACGCAAATAAAGGTGAGATTCAGTACATATACTTTGTAGTTATTGTTTCATTATAGATCTGATGGACCTAAGCATAGTGTCAACACAAGAAACAGCTTACTCAGGATTATACTGTATTATATAATTACGATGATACAACCGTTAAAGTAGGCAACTGCAGATAAGTTTGAAAATGCTTTGCTTTGGCACCACCCACTGTTTAAACAAGTATTATGCATTTCTCTTTCGACATGTTGAAACTACACTCTGTTGACCATAAGTCTTTTATTGCTTTTGACTCCTGGAGACTTTTGAGTCACTTGTGGTGATCACAAGCCTGAAAAACACTAAGGGGGGATAGATTTAAAAATATACAACATGTGGTTTTGAAAAGTTGTTTGATGCAGGAAAGATAAACTGTTACCAGAAATGAGGGAGCAGTTACCAGCAAATCTTTACGTCCAAAATGAATCTCTCCCTCCCCAAGTGTGAGTAGTTGTACTGACACATATAAGCAATACCTAAAATCTACTAAGGTAGTCTGAAATATCTAGAGAGCCTATGCATACCCACAGACACACGTATAACACACTGCTACCTTTTAGTTTACTCTGATTTTTCATTTTAATAATGTGACGGCCACAGCAGTGCCAGTTTCCCACTTGGTGGTTGGGCTGTGGGTGTGGTTAATTAGGAGGATGCCTGGCCCCTGTGATTGGCTTTGGGTACTAACCTATATATTTGTGCCAGACTCCTCCTGCGCTCTCTCTCACCAGCTCCTGTTTCTGGTTTGGGGTTTGTTTCTCTCTTATTATTTGTCCCGGCATCGCGAGTTGAATTGTTTCTTTAATAAATTTATGTTCACCTGGCTAAGTCTGTGTGTATGTAACATTTTTGTCCCTCCTGTGAGCCAGGTCGTGACAATAAAAAAAACCTCTTTTAACTATTTCTGAATCTCTGCCTCTGAATCAGTCCCCTCCTACTCACCCTGTATGTCCAATGTACAGAGGCACTAGCAGCCACATCCAGATGCTGACAATCTCTGAACAGCGCATGTGTCTGCACTAATGACTGCTGCAAAACTGAGGTAGTTGGGGTGTTTATAATTCTGCACCTTGAGGTCAGAAGTGTGAACTTACACAGGAAGGCCTGCAAAGCTTTCTCACCAAAACCTTCAAGTGATATAGAAAATAGAAATAGAAATAGAAATAGAAAAACTTTTAGTTTTATCTTGTCGAACTTTAAATTGTCTGGGAGTGAGTGACTGCAGACCTGTGTCCACCTTTATTGTTCTTATTATTACTATCAATGGAATTGTAGTGTTGAGATTTTTCATATAGATCACTACGTAGTGATACGACAATAAAAATAATACCACTATTGTATAGTACAATACATTTAAATAAAAAAAAATCTATGTGGCAGTAACAACAATCTTTAAAGGCTGTTCTAATTTTAAAAAATACAACATTACAAATAGTTAATTCATATGTATTTTTACTTAAAGGAATAGAAACCCTAAGGTCAAAACACAGTTTGAAAGATAGATTATGACATAAGCTGATGATTCATGGGATTGTTCGAAAACAAAGGGGTCATATTACTCAGATATCCATTTCTGAATTTCCCCATCAGGGCAGCTGTGGCTTGGGTAGGTTGTAACTGTAACTGTAAGGCTGGGGGTTCGATCTCCAATTCTTCCCATCCATGTTACGACATAACTCAACTACTATGACCAAAAATAAATAAATAAATTCTGAATTTGAGAATTATATAGTATTTAACATAAACATCACAGAGGCTGTCATTTTGAATGAGCCCATATGATGTCAGAGCTGGAGAAAAGTCCTTCAATTTTTCTGATGGTTGAAATGCTATGATGGATGCAAGTAGCCAAGTCTGAACAGACTGCATCATGACAACCCAGTAGTAAAAAAACACCTTGAAACGTTTTCATAAATGGTAAAATATTCCTGATTTTTTTCTTATGTGCTCTCAAAATTAAGAACTATCAATCCATGCATGTATGTTCTATATACTATTCCTTCACTGTAAGACATTTCAAGCTAGTTTAACTTACAAATGCAAGTTCCCCTGCTGCCTTGAAAATGCAAGTTAAGTCAATGGAAAGACTTCCTATGTTTCAACTTAGTTCATGTAGTTAACTACAAGTTTATAGTTGCTTAAACACTGTAAGCCAAGTCCTGACTGATGATTAACTTCTGAGACCTTGGTATTTTAACTAAATATTTCAAGTTAAATCACAGAACTATTGTAAATTGAAAATAAAAGTAATGTCTCTTGCCAGTTCAAATGAACTATTTCTTTGTAGTTTTAGCTGTCAATTTGAAGTTGATTTAAATGATCAAATAAATAAGACACATTTATATGACTTGCCACGATAAGTTTGGATAATTTTGACTTCTAATTTGTTTCAACTGTGCTGTGCAAGTTATTTCAATGATAATTTCAAGCATATTATCCCAAAATCCAGAAGGAACATCTTCCTTTCCCAGGGTTAGCATTAGTCCCACCCATACATTCCCACTGTTTTGTTCCTTTACTGATAACTTAAAGAAGCAAGTTCAATGAACATATTTAGACCTGGTAAAGGTCAACATAATTAATTCTTGTAAGTTTTACATTTGAAAACTCATACAATGAAGTTCATATTCCCTAATGCCAAGGCTCTTTCAAATAAAGTAGTGAGTGGACATAACTAAATGAGGCTGTCATGTTTTAAAGTGTTTAATTGTAGTGGGTTTTGGTCAGAGATAATTTTCACCTGTTGGAATAAATTCAAGAAACACGGTTGCACAGAAGTGGCCTGCGCTGCTCTGTGAAGACAAAGTAAAGTCAAACTTCATGACAAACGGTGGCGCTGGGTGGCGAACTGGCTGCAGCAGCGCCGCGCCGCACAGCGGTGGATTGTGGGTATCTTGTGTTTCCTGATACATTCTGACAGACGGTCAGCTGTTGCGGGAAAGTTTTGACATAGTTCACCGTCTTTTATCTCGCGTTACTAAATGTTGCTCTCCATTGGAAACCAGATTTATTTAAGCGCGTTTAATTCGTCATCGAGCGCCGTGCTGTAGGTCTATTCGCGTCATAACGATATATTTAAAAGTATTACTGGTAACACTGCCGCAACTTTGGGAATGAGTTTGAACGAGCACTCCCTGCAGGCTCTGTCGTGGAGGAAACTCTACTTGAGTCGAGCCAAACTCAAGGCTACCAGCCGCACTTCGGCTCTTTTGTCGGGCTTCGCCATGGTAAGTGAGATTTGAGTCCACACACTGTTGACTGCGGGGATACACGCTCTGGTTTTAGGCCACCGGACCTCCTCATACTTTACGCATGTGACGCAGATTATTGTATTCAAGGTCTGTCGCAATTATGGCATTTTACAGGCCTAACGACAGCAACTGTGCACTTTATTGCACTATTACCCACCGCTTTATTTCTGTAAAGACACCGTAATAAACCTATAAATAAATGTATATACCCACACGCATACACAGGGGCAATAATAACGGCCCAAGTGAGAGGAAACATTTCATGTGAACTTCAGAGGACTACATACACCACTCAAGCGCAGGTTTATTTTCTCTTCCGCCATAACAAGTAGACCGCAATCTATTTAAATAAAAAAGGTATATATATTCTTTTCTGAAATTAGAATAAGCATAAAATAGAATAAGTATGTTGTTATAATAGACATAATAAACATGGAACGTTATATACACACTTAGAATAAAAATCAATAAATAAAATGTGTACAACAATAAGCATAAGTGCAGTATGGAGCATATGGTGGAATACGGCTCACCAGTGACCGTAATATTTATTTGTAGGTTGGATTGTGAGACTACGTTGAGGAGAGGCATGGCTACAGGAAAGAAGTTGTTTTTGTACCTAGATGTTCTGGTACTCCGACTTCTGAAGCACAATACAATATTATATTTATGTACACAAAATATAATGTAAATAAATGTAATGTAGCCTATAATGTAATGTTATAATGACAGGAAAGTTCTGTTTTGGAAATCTCTTCCACAAATATGCTAAACATACTTGAGTTACATTCATTTGCTGTATGCATGTGAGCAGACTATACATAAATACAGATTCTCCTCATAGTTAGCTATTGACTGACTCTTATCTTTTTCATACTTGCTGTTTTAGGCTAGTATTCCCAGTGCTTATCATTTGTTTAGGATTTACGACTGATGTGCAAACTTTTGAGAGGTATAATTAATGATGCATCTACATTAATGCAACTATCCTGCACTACTCAAGGGCCCTCCATTTGTTTCATGATTTCATCTACATTTATATAAGCTGCCATTAGAAGATTTGGATTTTTATTTTTACATCTAATTTAATTGTCTTAGTTACATGGTGAAATTATGACATCATTAAACCTTTTTTCTCTGTCATTTACCCTCAAAGGGGCCCTTGCTTGGCCTTGGATTACTCTGTGGAAAACAGCACATTATGATTTACATTCGTAGTGCATGTAAACATAACAGCTATATTTATTGTGCTACTGATGCAACCTGGGTCAAACAAGTTTAGGTATGCAATGTTAGGTATTACTTGCCCAGTTATGTTGTTTATATTTAGATATTAGGTAAAGGGAAAGAAGTGAATAAACATTAAAACATTTATTATATAAATCTACTTCCAAAACCTACTAATATTCTTACCAAAAACAATGAACTATATGATTTTCTATTATACTATTGATCAGGAGCTGTAGCAGCTGCTATTTACATCACCTTGCTGGTGTTACTAAAAACTGACTTGGCAGAACAGCAACCCAACTGTCCTAACAAAGCAGATAAAAAAACGCATCCCTACAGTTTTCCCCTAAGTTCACTATCAGCGTTAATACCGATCCATCTTATCAGATGTACACATCCATAGATCTCAGCTTGTAAATACGCATTTAAAGAGTGTTGCAAATGTGAACAGTTTTCCTGTTTGACCTTTCCAGGTTGCCATGGTGGAGGTGCAGCTAGAGAGCGATCATAAGTATCCTCCAGGGCTGCTGATCGCCTTCAGCGCCTGCACCACAGTTCTGGTTGCAGTGCACCTCTTTGCCCTCATGATCAGCACCTGCATTCTCCCTAATCTAGAGGCCGTCAGCAATGTTCATAACCTCAACTCTGTGAACGAGTCTCCCCACGAGCGCATGCACCGCCACATAGAACTGGCCTGGGCTTTCTCCACAGTTATCGGCACCCTCCTCTTCCTCACAGAGGTGATGCTCTTGTGCTGGGTGAAGTTCTTACCCCTCAAAAACAAAACTGAAGACAACAGCAGCATAAGTCCCGGCGAGGCCGCAGCTATCGCTTCCACCTGCATCATGGTGCCATTTGGAATTGTTTTTATTGTGTTCGCTGTCCACTTTTACCGCACACTTGTCAGTCATAAAACAGACCGGCAGATCCGAGAGCTGGAGCAGGTCATTCGGCTCCAGAACCAGCTGGACCACAGGGCTGAGAATGACGACCTGAAGGCAGCTGTCCATTTCCCCTGATGAACAGTGAGCACCGACAGCAGGGACATTCAGCAGCACTTCCATTGTGACACCTCTCACAAAAGCCTTATTTTTAATGTTTATCAAATATGTTCCGATGCTTTTCTTTTGAATTCACAAGATTTGTCTGTTGGGCTTTGCACGTTTCGGCTCACTCCACCTTTGGTTATTGCATGTTCACAAACTTCTTTACATTATATGTTAGTGTAAATTTCAGGTTGATGCCAAATCTTTTGTTTTCAGTCGGTAATATTTCTGTGACCTGTATTATTGCAGATCATCATCATATCATTACTATTATTATACTAATATGAATTCTAGGGTGCAAATCACTTGGTGGCTTTTCTATGATGGCAAAAATTTTATACGTGATAAATGTACTATATAGTATTCAATACTAATTTGCTGTTTAGTTTTGAGCAACAGGACATCACTAAAAGTTACGTCAGTGACAGCTCAAAATAATTACAATCAAATCATTTCTGGTGCACTTTCTTATTTGAGCATGAGGTCAGAATTTCTTTTCAGTATCTACTTGAAGTCTTTGATCTGTGCTGTTCTGGTTGGAGTTTTCCATTTGTAGCTCACTGGCCTGTTTGAGCAGTGACACACACATACAAACACACTGTCTTCTGTGCTGCTGATGGATGTATGCTGTTTAAGTTGCCGATACTGCAGCATCCATTTAAAGCTTTAATAGAGTTTTTAATTGATTACAATTGAGTTCTATAGTTCTCATGTTCTCTTGGCTCTAAATTGGGCTTGGTTTAAAAGTGTTAGCAGCACAGATGTTCATATTCAATGTGAACTCCTTAATGCAGGCTTTAAAACCAAAGTTATGAAACCAGTTTTCTAATGTACTATGTGTTGCTCTGGTTTGTTTGATACACACACATTAGACTGAACGGTTGGTTGTGGCAACTTTCTCTTCTGTATTTCCCAAATACATCAGGTTGTGTTAAATAGTCTCTTTGGTTTTGTGAACAATTTACATTTTGCTATTTTCATGATCCTCATTTTTGAAAAACTCCAAAAATCAGTATACATATGTAAAATCAGGATTTCAGGCATTTAGAAAATGTCAAGGTTAACATTCAAATAGTATTTATGTGCAATCTGAGGCAACAGAACACTTTATTTACAAAAAAATATTGCTAGTCAGGGAGTACCTTAAACCAAAGTTATCATGTTTTTACAGAAAGGGTTCACTGGGAGTCTAAAGGAGTTATGAAGTGATGTCATGACTCATCTTCTCCCTTCAAAATGAGCCATCTGCTTGTAAAAATTGGAGAAGTTAGTTAGCTTCATCTGCAACTCAAATATAGTGTAAACCCTGCACATGGTTTTGAAGAAGTGTTGTTGAATGTATTATCACAAAGCATGAACATATTGAAAACGTGTGTTAAGTTTGTATGTTTTGTACTTTTCATAGTTTACAAGCTTGAGCATGTCCATTCATTTGTTAGGTCATTGATTTTTGTGACTGTGTGTCCGGTGTTTTTATCCAGTGGCACATGCCTGAATTATTTTACTTGGTTCGACCCTTGTCTTTACTGTAACATTGGTACATAGTGTCATGGGAAAATATTCTTTTAAGTATATTATACGCCAGAATTTTCATCCCTAAATATGTTCATTCAGCATTTTAATTTTTTTTCATGTGGTCTTGAATTGTTAACAGAATATTGTTACAAACTGTTCATATATCAAGGTACTGCTATGCCATTACTGTAATGTAATTTTTGTATTCAATTTCACCCCATGCATATGATTGTACTGAGTCATGGTAATGCATTAACCTCTGTAGATTTACTTTAATTTTCCATCCATAGGATTTTTTTATATATATATTTAAGGAATTAAAGGAAGATCAGTCTGTTCAGGTCGACTGCACACACTCTGGCACACTTCTGATAGGAATCACCACATGTGCCTTCTTTATGAACACAGCAATGCTCAGGAAGGTGAGTTATTCTGGTTCATTTTTGTGGTTTATTTATTTAACCAAGTGTATGTTACTGTATATAGAGAAATTCCACTGCTGTCAATGCATAGCTTAAAAGTGAAATTTCAGTAAATACTGTGTTGTATGTTGTGTGGTGTTAGCAACTCTTGAAGAAGCTTGCAACTATTTGATGTGGTCAACAGTTTTTGTTGCCAGTTAAAGAATAAAAATAATCTGATATAATATGTGTGTTTGTGAATGTTTTTTGGGTATAAAAGTGTAGGAGAAAACATCACTATAGTCTAATGAAAAATGCACCTCAAACTGTGACATTAAAAGGAAGTATCCCGGAAATGGCTGGATGTGGAGTTTGAGAGTAGCTGCATCACATCTAGGTCCACAAACTTCCCCTCTCTCTCTGACTTTCCTCCTGCACTCTTGTCACTATCAGTGTTTATTTTGTTACTTCCTTCTCTGAATTAGGCACTTTTTCCCCTGTGGCCAGCGAGGCACAAACACAAAGTACAGAGCAGAACTGATTCTTCTGGCCTTCTTACCAGAATAGTTTAATTCAAACAAATTTGTTGTGATAAGAAATGTGTAACTTTTCATGTGGTTACACACTAATAGTATTGGTTGGCAGCAGTATTACTAACTGTGTACAGGTAATACTGCATTGGCAAGATAAGAGAGATCAGATATTCCAACCAACACAATATAATGTAAAAAGTAGCAGCCTGGATATTTTCTTTCTTTACAAGATTGTACTATGAAAATATTGCACAGAATTTGTAATACCAGTGTACATATTGCCCAGAGGATATGACTGGATTACTGAGAGCAGCGCTGACCTGTGGTAATGTTCCTTCACAATAATCATTGGCCGTCATGGATGACAGCTGTCCCAGTCAAGGCCAGAGGAGTTAGTTAATCTGTATACATGGACACTGTATGTGTGGTCATGCTGTGATGTGCTGTGTGACTCAACAAGAATGATAGGCATGCCCTCACAGAACTGCTGCAAGGCATTGATAAGGTGGTGTTTTTTGGGAACCACTAAATAAAAAATTATTATAATGCAAAAGGTGGATTCAGTTCAGTCGCTCTATATAGAATATTAATAATGAATCAGAATGAAACCAAATTAAAATCACAAAAGTGAAATAAAAACAAAAGAATCATAGTTTTAAGATTATTCCGACCATTAACAGAGAATGAAGATGTGACTTTGTTTCTTTTGTGCTGTTGTTTAGAATGACATGACAAACCTTTCCACAGTCTTGGACGACCTGTTAAACAACATGATTTCAAAAGTCTAAATATAGACTGATGCCTAACCTGTAGTATCATACAGATGTCATAACTGTTCTTGAACTGTCTTCCATTACCTGTATGGACAATAGTCAAATACTGAAGAATATGACTGTATGTTAACTCCCAAGCTATCCTAACTCGCAATTGTTACATCAACCGAGAACAAAAACCATGTGTAATTGAGCTCCACTGTGTCTTCCTCATTGACTGTATATACAAAATATACTGTATATACAACTCTATATACAGTCTATGGTAGACTCCTGTTGTGTAAACTGTGAGCCAAGTTTCTCCACAAACACCATTTGCAATAACAACCTTAAATTCTTCTTGTTGGCTGGAGTTACTCTCTACATGCTGTGAATCCTTGAAGACAGAAGAGGAAGGGTGCTTCCAGTGACTGCTGGTTCTGTCAGTGTATACACTGTAGAGATAATCCAGAGATAAACAGACTGTGACTGCAGCACAGGGAGAAAAAGAAATCCGTAGGAAGGCAGAGTTACATATATTTTTACAGCATCATGGAGGCAGCTCTATCAATGTACAGTGAAAGGCTTTCTGAAACACACACACACACTAGACTGCTCCCCTACACCTACTGTCTGAACACTGAAATTATTTAAACAACTTCAAATGGACTTGTTTTTGCTAAACTACTCTAACAAGTATTTCAATCCATATTAATCCAATATTAAGGCATTATCTATTGCAACAAGAACAACAATAGTAATAATAAATAATGACAGTTATTTTTGCAACAATAAACTTGAGCATTTGAGGCCATAAGGGACCATGTATGACATAAAACATAAATTTTGCCATTGTGTTAAAACCTGAAGTCACAGCCTCGTATATGTTTAAAGTATATATAACAATACATTCATTTTTTTAAGACAATATAAATGAAGATAAGATAAGATAAGACTTTGCTGATCCCACACTGGGAACATTCTTTTGTCACAGCAGCATGGACAGAAATAAGCACAAGGTTAGAAATATATGGAATATAGATTGAAAATATAGAAAATAAGGATTTAACAACAATTTACATACATACATACATACATAAATACATACATACATAGGCTATATACAGAACTATATACACCTCTTACCTATACATTCATAAATGTAAAGTATTTATTCACGTTTCTATGTAATAATACTATTAACTCAGTCGTTAACTACATAAAAAACACTGGGCATCACAGATAATCTTTACATTAATCATGACAACAAAGATTTCTCACCTGTCACCTGTAATACCACCTGTCTCTCCAACATGTGGTGTTCCTCCGCCACGCAGAAGGACGGATCTATATTACGTCTCTCTCGTCTGTCGGCGGATTAATCCAATTTCAACCTGGACGACGAACTGTTTAAAAAAAATACAGCGAGCATCATAACAGCTTTTACCAGAATGGTGCTCCTTCGCAGGATGAAACTTCGGTTCAGGTAAACGAGATTAAGAAATATGTTATTAACCCTTCACTCTGACTATTTGTGTAAGTTTAACTTAACGGCTCGTTAGGTTTTAAGATGCGAGTCACGGCTCCAGGTGATGCTCTCCATCACCTGTTGGGGTGTGTTAACCTGTATCGTCAGCTAGCTAACACAGCTGTGTTTTAGACCCGTGTCGTTGTGTGTTTCCAGGTTTTGACGAATGTAATGGAAAGCAACAAACAAAGTACTGAGAGAGAGACACCGCCTCAGCACTGGACAAGTTGCAAGTTGATTATTGACCCTGCTTTGACCAACGGCTTGTACAAAGTGTGCCGTTATGATGGACGACACTTTAACATACCAGTGAGCTTTTCATAGATAATTGCTACGTATTTCCATTACATACGACACTCAACCACCGTTCATAATGTGCATTTTAATGTGGGGGTTTTCTTGTTCCCAGGTTGAGGATTTAGGTCTGTTTCCCGTGGACACAGTTCGAGATCCTCGCATCTGTCGTCTGTGGAGCAAGAGCTTCAAGACTGGCCTTTTAGTTCCTAGATTTAAGGTAGAAAATGCAGTATGAATGTTGAAAGCTGAAATGATTTGAAGTTTTCCACTTTAACCCCATCTGCCTACTCGACCATTTGGCAGAGTACATTTTCAGTCACTATATCCTATTGAAAAATTTATTGAACATACAGTTTCAGATGAGTGCAAGTTGATACACCAAAAAACATTTTATCGGGATCAAATCATTTTCTAAAAACATGATTCTACCATAGACTGACAAGTCAACCGTTTGGTAAAGGCTAATGTAATATAAATGGATCATTATTTATTATTATTCACTGCTGTATATATGATACATTTATGATACTCCATTGCATATATATATATATATATATGGTTAGGGCCAGAAATCATTTATTCTGTTAATTTCTGTTGACTTCTTCAACTTGTTTATACCCCAAGAAAATTTGGTTGCTAAAGCGTTTA
>OOFC01000445.1:50891-71741 GCA_900323345.1 Pseudochromis fuscus
TTGCTAAAGCGTTTAAAATGCTCAAAAGACCAAAAACCTTTATTTTTGTCAAAAGAATAAACGCTGAAAACCAGGTGACGATTTTTATGAAGCATAAACCTATACATATGTTATATATGTTTCTATACAACAATCCTATTTATTCAGTTGTCAACTCAATGAAAAAAATGGTTGCCAAAGATAATCCTTACATCAATAAGGAATAGCTGAAGTTAAAAGACAGAAATTATTTAACAAAAACAGGAAAAACAGTTTAAAGTGAATAAAATAAGAAAAAAATAGAAGTAGAAAAATTAGAAGTCGTAGAAGCAGAGGAAGCAGAAGAAGTATAAAAAGCAGAAGTAGAAAATATGGAACCAGAAGTTGAAAACAGAAGAAGTTGAAAAATTTGAATAAGAAGCAGAAAAGTAGAAGTAGTAGAAAAGTAGATGTAAAAAAATTAGATGTAGAAAACATGAAGTAAAAAAAGTAGAAAACAGAAGTGGAAAAGTAGAAAATAAAAGTAGAAGTACTAGAAGTACAAGAAGAAAATAGAACAAGTAGAAATGTAGAAAAAGTGGCAGAAGTATGTGGAAGTAGTTCAAGTTCAAAGTAAGAGTTGTTGTAAGTAAGTAAGTTGAAAGAGAGTTGAATCATCTCCATTCACTTCCATTGTAAAAATATTGGTGAACAAAGTAGAAGAAATTAAAAAAAAAGTGGAACAAAAGGACAGATGTCCTGAAACATTTTGATGATTGAATGGTTTCTGTAGCTCCAAGTATGTGGAAGTAGTACAAGTACAAAAACACATAAAAGAAGTCAGACTATTAATAATAAGATCAGAATCTTTGTGAATGTTTTCCAGCATTCACACTAATTATGATGACAAAACAATAACTATTGTTTACCCATGCATCTCCTTCCAGGTTGATGAATGGTATGTTGGTCCTGTTCCTCCTAAACAAGTCACATTTTCCAGGCTGAATGACAATGTGAACGAGACGTTCCTGACTAATATGTGCACAAAGTTTGGGAAAATGGAAGAGGTGGAAATATTTTACAGTCACAGGAACAAAAAGCATTTAGGGATTGCAAAGGTCGTCTTTGACACAGTGAAGGCTGCTAAGGACGCCGTTCAGCACCTCCATCAGACGTCAGTGATGGGAAATATTATTCATGTGGAAATTGATCCTAAAGGTAACCCTCAGATTTTTTTTTGATATTTTGAAATAAAATTGTTAATATTGACAAAATAGTTATTGACTTTTAACATCTGACACTTTAGGTGAAAATAGGGCACGCTACCTCCAGCTTCTGTTAAGTGACCTCTACACTCCTTGGACATTGCCGGTGGGCAGCAGTGAGCAAGCTCTGCAAGGCTTAGTCAACAGTTTGCTGGTAAACATTTAAAGCTGCTTATAATGGTCTGACCATTGACGCAGTCATGCATGTAAAATTCATGAACTGAGTGTAAAATTAATGTTTTGGTTTAAGAACTAAGTTGTTTTTTAATTTTTTTTTATTATCCCTCTCATACAGGCCAGTGCTGCTACACAGCGACAGGAGAGTGTTTCCAGCCCTACCAGCATTGCTACACCCCTCTCTCTGGACACAGCCTACTCCAGTATTTTGCAGGATACACCTTGCAGCTTTGGGCTCACACCACGTTCTCAGGGAACACCTCGCACACCCTGCCTGTCTGTGACCCCTCTCTCCCAGGACTCTTGCTATTCCAGTCTTCAGGCGACACCAGTACTTCAGGGAGAGCCATCTGCCTATAGTGTTCACCAATCCTTAAAGCAAGCGCTCTGCCACCGTAAAGCTGCAAGGCACCACAGGAGATCTGTCCAAGTCTCAGATATTAACTTAATTTTGAAGCACTGTCAACCACATCCACCGCACTTCCCATCGACCTCAAAACAAACAAGCAGCCAGCAATTTTCACTGTTGAGTCGCAATGCACTGTCTTTTTCTTTCAATAGTAAACCACTGCCTTTTAAACTAGCCTCCCCCTTCCAGGAGTCCAGAGAAGTGGTTAATTCTACTTCTACGGCTTCACTTCCAAACTGCAACTCCTTCAGCACCCTGAGCGTCAATTTCACGGCCGACCAGCAAACAACAGCAAACTGTCCAAGTCCTGATGACCCTCAGCCAGAGCTGGAGAGTTTGGACTCCCGCATTGAAAGTTTGCTAATAAACAGACAGTTTTCTGACCATTCACACTTTGATAGAAAGACTGTGGAGGAACATGCACACTCTCAGGACAGCCCAGCTTCACCTTGCACAGGTCTGAACACCCCTGTTTCAGATGACTCACTTTGTTGCACTTCAGCGTCTTGTGAGTCCTCCACAAGTCGCCACCAGCATTGCTTTAGTGATGTGGTGGACGTCAGTCCGGCATCACTCACTGAAAATGAAGAGGATGAAACTACTCAAGCTACTTTGTTTCTTATGAGAAACTGCCAGTCTCCCACTCCATCTGATTTCACACATTTTGAAAGGAGGGTTCATCTAAACAATGAAAACGATTTAGAAAAATTCCCATCGTTATCAACCTCAAAGGTAATTTACTCATTATGATGGCAAAAAAAGAGGTGTTATGATGTGGTTGCCTTTGTAAATGTGTTGATGTGTATTGATTATTGTGCTTTAAATCAGGCAGTAAAATTATTTTTTCTGGCTTACTCAGGAACATCATGCAGCAAATGAGGATAAGGAGCAGAGACAGTCTGGAGCTCTGACACCACAGACCGACATCTCCTCACTCCCTACCCCTGTGCCTGTTTCTTCTTTCAGTCACATCCCTGAACACCTTACCTCCAACCCTCCTCCTGTTGTTACAGCAGGATACTCCCATCCACCTGTAACCCCGTTTCCTTTTCCCATTCCTCCTTTTCCCCCGTCTCTTCCACCTGTCCCTCCACGCTTGCCTAATGGTGCTATCCCGATCCCACCACCTGGCTGGATCCCACCTCTTAGCTGTCGCACTGCCATCCCCATTCCTCCTCCACCAATTCCACCTCCTTCAGTTCCCCCGCCACCAACTTTTCTGGGACCCCCTCCACCATTGATGGTGTCGCCTTCTGTCCCACCTCCTGTGCATGTGTATTCCTTACCCATGCAGTCTGCAGGCCCGACAGATAAAGGGAATCCTCCGCGACATGGGAGGACACTGTTATCATTCCCTCCACCTCCCTGGCCAGCTCCACCTTTTCCCAGGTTTAATCCTTTTGTGCCACCACCAGACTACCCACCCGTGAAGGAAAACCCAAATAAAATTACAGTGGAAAAAGTGTTAGAAATCTTCATGGATGAATTAAAGTCGATCATTAAGAAAGACATCACACGTCGAATGATTGAAGGGGTCGCGTTCAAGGCATTCGAGGACTGGTGGGACTGTCAGGAGAAAAAAACAAAGGTACGGTTTTTTTTTATATCCTAATTGTCTCAATAAAAGTGGTCAGTAACATTTGAATGGTGATAGACCTTTGGAGCCATGTTATTTTTGTGTTATTCATTTAAGATACAAGCCTCTGTGAAAAGTGGAGCAGCAAGGGTGGAAGAGAGAAACAGACTCATAAATCCCCTCTGTCGCCCAGGTGGGCTGGGAAAAAAACCACCCCTGCCATCCTTCAAGGTAAACTATTCTCAAACTGTTATTTGGAACATTTTATGGAAGTGATGTCTGGCCCAGTGTGATGTAAAATAACCTGCTGTTATATAGGTGAAGAGGAAGAGATCAGAAGAAGTTGAAAATGAGTCTGCACATGAACGTTCTGGTCAGTGCTTACAATGCAGTTAACACCAATTTACTACATTTTAAACTTAACTTCATTATTGTACTGCAGGTTGAGCAACACTCTTATTGTCTTTGCATGTGGCTTTAGATGTGAAACAGGGGGATAAGGTGAAACCTACACCTGAGGGAGCCAAACGCAGACACGCAAGACCACTAGAGCTTGACAGTGATGACGATGATGAAGGGAAAGAAGAGGATAACACGACACGTCAAGAAGAAACAATATCCAACAATGTGGAGGCCATCGTGACTGTAGAAGATATCCCTCGACTCCTGGTAAATGAGGATTTTGCTTGAAAGTTTAAATAAAAAATGCCTTTAGGTCAGAATTTCAGTGTCACTACTTTTGTTATCTTTTTTTTTTTAATTCACACCAAAACTGTATAACACAGTACAATATAACTGGTTCTCTAATCAGTCTGATGGAGATGACAGTGGTGACGGTGGTGACGATGGTGGTGACGGTGGAGACGATAATCATCCAGAGGAAGAATTCAAAGCGACACAAGAACACATGGAAGAAGATAATGCCATCTGTCACACTACTGGTGCAGTTCAGTGCATCGATAGTGGTATGTCAAAAACTATACAAGTGTGATGTTGAACTCTAATGAATAATCGCAAACCTGTAATTAAAGAATTCAGTTTCTTTTTCAATCATAGAATCTTCTTCAGAGAGCACCTCCTCAGAGGAAAGCGAGTTCTCGTCAGATTTTGGCTCCTCCAATTGGTTATCCTCAGAGAGCTCAGAGAGCTTTGAGGACTCATCCTCTGACTTCAGTGCTGAAGATGAAAACATGGACGAGGACGACAGGAGTGAAGACTGTGTGGTGATATTGTCGGATGAAGAGTCAATGGAGCTTGAGCCCCCTCTTACCCCATCAGCCCCGCTGACCCCTGGTGCTCAGCTGGATCTAGACCTACAGGACTGGTCAAATCTGGAGAACAAGTATACTTCCCATCAACAGGACACTGGCCACTTGGACACCATGATGGAGCTACAAACCAGTGAACCCAAGGACCTGCACCCTCCGTCACCCATTGGACTTGCAGGTTGGATGCCCAGCATGTTGTATACCAGTAGATCAATTTAACTTTCCCCAGCTGGACAGTGCTGTCAGTCAAAAATAATTGAATTGCCATTCAAACAGTTTCCTGTAATTTTGTCAATTTTCTTACCAGATATTGTTTGATTTATGTCTTAATGTTTAGCATTTATATTATGTAAGTGGTGTAACAAGTTTAGTAATGATGTAAGTAAGATTCTGGAACACTTTTTCTTAGCAGTGGACCCGAACCTCGATGTGGAGATGGTGAGCCTCGAATGGACAGTGGAGTGTCCGACAAACATCAACAACCTGAGGCCTCTCACTCCCACTGGCTGCTTGACGGACAGTGAACCTGACATTCTGATTAAAAGCAAACCAACATCTCCAGCTGTGGAGGAGGTGGAACGACCACAGACCCCAGGCAGGGGAATAGTAGCTGAAATGGAAATTGAGGACTTGGATGAAGCAAATGAAGTCCTCTCTGTCTCTTCAGCAAGCAGTGGGCTCGTGGCTCCCTCTGTTTTTGTATCCTCATACCCATCATATGAGGAGATTCCTAAAACTCCTGGTAGAGAGGAAACAAGTGTATGGACTCACTACAGCTGTGGTAGAGCTCCATCAACACCAGGCAGAGGGACGGTGATGTCAGAAGGTCTTCCACCTGTTCTACCCTTGTCCAATAATGCATATATCACAGCTCCAAGGACTCCTGGAAGAGACGTGGTCCTCCCCCGAAGAGCTATCATCCATAAGAGGAAAACAAAAAAGGTGACCACCTCACTTCCAGTGGTATGTGACGACTTCCTCAGAGGTTCTCCCATCACAGTGTCCTCTTCATGCAGCCTTTCTGAATCTTCATCCGACACTGCTGACGGGAGCAGTGAATGGATGAGTTTAGCTGTGAGAACGAAACCTTTGCAGGGACTGGAGAATATGCCAGGCCTTTTGGATACGGAGAAATCGTCATCGAGGCAAAAACTGTGGAGGAGTCTGAAGAGGAGGAGAGCACATCATCATCGGCATAAATCAATTAAAAGAATAACTGGCTCCTCTGTCAGGCGTCCTCACAGATGGCGTTCGCCCTGTGAGGAGAGGAGGATCCTTCATAGTGTTTGGAAGAAAGGGCTGGATGAAGAAGATGCAAGGCTTCTGCAGTGTACTTATGAAAGGCTGCATGAGCGGGACAATGGCCCTAGGTGGCTCAGTGACACCAATTGGATACCTCACCCTCATATCCTTCTAAGCTAAGATTCATGTTGAAATGAAATTACATACAAATGCATTACAATTAGTTTACAGTAACTGAACTGAGTCACTGAGAATTTGTGGATGGGTGTGATTGTCTTATAATGCTGTATGATGGGCACGTTACTGTGAATATGTTTATGATGTTCAGTATTTAGTTTGAGAAGAGAAAGGAAAATTGGAAAGTGCATAATCATGAAACTTACAGTGTATCATACCCTGTGCTTCACTTCCTTAACCACTACTCACTGACTAAGATCCACACAGAGGATGATGAGGAGCACAAACCCTGGCCGGTGACTCACAGGAGCGGCTCTGCTCGGAGTGAAGGCTTCTACAAAATCAGCTGGAAGGATAAAATGAAATACCTCATCAACACAAAACCAGCCACAGAGCTTCCATCCACAAGTACTCAGGTACTGAAGAGGAAAAACGCTCATGATCTCCAGGTGCCCTTTTCATTTCATTCAGTGTGAACATGTTTGTCTGCAGGGAACGTGCATCCCACCTCAGCAAGCAACCACGCTGCGTGCTGGATCTGACTTTAGGTCTGAACAGCGCCGCCTGCTGTCCTCTTTCAGCTGTGATAGTGACCTGGTGAAGTTCAACCAGCTGAAGGTAAGAAAAATGTTAGTGAGGATAAACAGGATCAACTGTAAAATCCCTGCATCTCTAACTTTAAAGCCTATGAAAACTCTGAATTCCAAATGATTTGATATCAATCTATTGTCAACTTCAACCATGTATAAATGCTGCTCTGCTCATGAACTGTATCAGTTCTATATTTATGGGTTTGTACATTTGTTACACCTTAGAAATGATATAGATTTGTACGTTTGTTTACATCAACATAGTGGTGAATGTCCTAAAGTCCACTGTCATGTCAGTATTTGCAGCAGTTGATGTCTGTGTTAACAAATGGACAGCGTTTCATTTGGTCTTAACACTGCTCGTGTCTTCTGATGTCAGTTCCGAAAGAAAAGGATTCGTTTCAGCCGGAGTCACATCCATGAGTGGGGCCTTTTTGCCATGGAGCCCATCGCAGCAGATGAGATGGTGATTGAGTATGTCGGCCAAATCATCAGACAGGTAAAACAAACACTGCCTAATAACAAGGATAAAAAATAAAGTCATATTTCTAGCGCCTCCTCAAAATAAATGTCACAGATGTGGTTTTAAGCAGCCCACTTTTCCCCTGATTGTTTCTCTAATTGGTTCAGTGGTCCACTGGGATCCTCTGGTTGTTCTGGGTAGTTTCCAGGAGTGCGAGTGGAGAGACAGTGATAAACAACACTCTCATAAACAGGCACACGTGTTTTCTTTTTTCCTCAGGTCATTGCTGACATGAGGGAGCAGAGGTATGAGGAGGAGGGCATTGGAAGCAGCTACTTGTTTCGGGTTGATCAGGACACCATCATTGATGCCACTAAATGTGGGAACTTAGCCAGGTTTATCAACCACAGCTGCAATGTGAGTAAAAGTGGTTGGAGATTAAAGTGATTCTGAATAAGATCTGTTCAGAGAGATCCTTAATACCAAATCCCTTTACATGCTCATTAAAAGGTTTGCCCTTTTGTCTTACAGCCTAACTGCTATGCAAAGATCATCACTGTGGAGTCCCAGAAGAAGATAGTGATATACTCTCGGCAGCCAATAAGCGTCAATGAAGAGATTACATACGACTACAAGTTTCCCATTGAGGAAACAAAGATTCCTTGTCTGTGTGGAGCAGATAGCTGCAGAGGCTCCTTGAACTAATCTCTAATTGAGTATAAGCAGCCTGATTATGTCAAGAGCCAAAGTGGCCCGAGGTACAGTACAATCACACTGAAGATATTTTAAGACCAATCAAAGTTGTGCGGTCGGTAGCTGTCTGGAGGCCAAACTGAAGCTAATGAAAGCACTGCAGACAGATGCTGGTGCTGCTCGGTGAATAATGATTCATAAACTGTCATAAACAGCACTTATTAAATCGAGCATGAGAACAAGCATTTGGAGCATTAATTAATGGAGGTCTGCTATGGAATAATAAAAATACACCATAAAACATGATAAAATAAGATTACAACACTACATACCACAAAGTTAATGAGCAAAAGCAAAGAGTCGTTCCTTTCAAGAGGAAAAAATGGGCAGTCCAGACTTAAGGTTAAAGGTCTCAGATATAATGAAATGTCTTTCAACTTTATTGTTCAAATAATATGTATATTTAAATGTTTTCATTTATGAGAGCTTAAATTGTGTTTTGCTTGAGTCAAGCTTGTATCAATAATGTTTTCCCTGTTCATGTTTTATAAAAAAAAACAAACAAAAAAAACCCAACAACACAAGAAATAAAGAATAACACTAAGACACATTTTACTTTTTCTCACTGTGTATCTCATAATATCAGAGCATTGATGTGGCACACTGTTATTATTATAACACTTTTCAGACAGCTCCCTCAACAGACAGTGTGCCTTTCATAGTGAATTGATGGTTATTGAGGGTTTTCAGAACTAGAAGGTAAATACAGTATTAGGTTCACATGTTCTTGGAGATTCCATTTGCTGTCAGGATAGTCAGGTTTCCTCTGGCATGCTGGTCTGCTTCAATAGCTTCAAAAAGAGACTTGAAGTTTCCTGCACCAAAGCCCTGAGGATAAAAAGTGAGCTAAAGTTAAAGTACAAAAGACGTTATAATTCATCAGTGTTTGTCCATCGAGTGGTGTCCTCACCTGGTGATTGTGTCTCTGAATGACTTCCAAGAACACAGTGGGGCGATCCTGGACCGGCTTGGTGAAGATTTGAAGTAAATACCCATTGTCATCGTAGTCCACCAAGATCTTTAGTTCCTGGATGTAAGTAAGGTCACAAATAATGAAGACAGACAGATGTGTCAGTGTTCAATATCTTAAACAAACACATTTGTGCATTTTACCTTTAACTGTTTAAGTTAATGTGATTATGTAAAAAATACCAACAAAGTAATGTTCCTCCAAAGTGGTTACTACATATAAATAATAGTTTTGGTCGATTGTATTGGTACATGTTTCGAATCACTCTTAACTTTCTCCAAACTCTATGTGCAGTGGTCACAACACTTCCATGGTTCATCAAAACACTTGCATATTTGCAAAGGGTAGCTGTTCACACAAAACATTTAATTGACCTGTTTTGGAAAACAATAACATTTTTTCTTTTGATTATTTATAATATCCTTATTGCACTGAGGGTTTTAGATTCAGATTTCAACAGTAGGCTAAGTTCACTTGGAACTGGCAAATGTGCACATCTGTATGTGTACAGTAAAAGTGTTTTTGATCATTTTGCCTGTGATGGTGACAAAATGTTTAGATGATCTGAAGACTTTGACATTTTCATTGAGAATCAACACTTGTGGTCAGTCACATATACAAACATTTTTTTGTGCAGATTCATATATAATTGTGCTGACTCAATTCAATTTGCTTGAACATATGAGAAATGCTCATCTGTTGGGAACGACAAACTAATTATTCAGAGATTTAAATTTTGTTTTTCCTCATTAAAGAATTGAGCCAAAACAATTGAGAAAAACTGTAAGGTCATTACTGCTTTTTATGAGGTCCTTCAACTTTGTTATGAGTTATGAGTTATGATATGACCACAGTTCTGACCTGCAGGACATCCAGGTCCTCTGAGACTTTGACCTTTGAGGATTTCAACTTGTCCCTCAGCTGTTCGTAGTAGGTGTCAGGCACAGACATGAACTCCATCCCACGCTCCTTTAGGTTACGGATCTGCAAACAAAGGATTAATCAAGCTTTTTGTTGCCTTTGTACTTCGCCCCCTTATGAAACTAAATACTCAGTATTACTGTTGTCTTACTGCTGTAATGATGTCTGATGTGTTCATGGCAATATGCTGCACTCCTGGACCTCCGTAGTACTCCACATACTCCTGTAAGTCCACACAGCATGTTCTTCAGATGTTTTTATTGTGTACCTCAACTCTGTCTTTAGTCTGACAGCATACATTTAGTTATACTGATCACACTGTAAAGAACTTGCCTGGATCTGGGACTTTCTCTTCCCCATGGCGGGCTCGTTGATGGGCATCTTCACAGTCTCCTCGTAGTTTGCCACTACGATGGATCGCAGGGCGCTGAATTCTGTCTGAAGCTGCTTGTCATCCACTGACCAGAAGCGGTGGAAAAGAAGATTTTTCTGATACCTGTTAAATCACAAACACACAAATCAAACATCACACTCCCACATGGCCTGTTGTAGTCGTAAAATGACATCTGTTAAATATTTAAAATGGTTCGTTTTAAATCTGACCCACAAAACACAAATAAGTGACTTTTTTATGAGCCACTGTAATGATGTTTTTCACATCTGAAAACTTCCAGACTGTGTTACACCCTCCTCTCTGGGATTAACCAATGAGCTTGCTCATTCAGAGAACTGCCTTACCTCACCTTTTCATGTCTATATAATGGGGGGAAAACAAGATCCAGATGTGGTCAACCACTGGAGACCTACTTACGAAAATGCAAAGTCATGCTGATTGCTCACTCGTGCCAGAAAAGCCCAAGTTACATAAGAAACAGACACATTTTGACTCCTCCCCTCATCCACCCCCTGACATCTACTGCTGGAGATCACATCCCAGCACAGAGGCGTGATGCTCAGCGGTTTGCTGTTATGATGTGTGATGCACTGCAGGTTTAAACCCTCTAGTCTTGAGTCCATTACCATTCCACCACTGGGACCATCTCCTCGTCTGGCTGGTTTCCCACAACGTGATCAATGAAGTTCAGTTTTCCACTTGGTCTGTGAGGAAGGAGGGAAGCACAAATCAGAAATCAATAGGTGCCATTTAGACATAAACATGCATGTTGCAACATCCCAAAAAATCCTGTTTACTCACAGTTTAGGTAATAAAGGATCCTTGAACAGCGGGGGATGGAAACCAGGCAGGAACAACCCAGTGTATCCTGTCCTCTCCACAAATGTGTGTGTGGTATCACCATACTGCATCAGACAAAAGCAAATCCACAAATCCTGGTATTTCTGATATTTTCTTCCCATTTCATGATCAAATCAGTGGCTATAATGTTAAGTGTAAAATCACAGGATTGATACGTTGGTGACTTCTCTTACCGTTTGAAGTACAGCCAGTCTGACTTTACCGTGCTTGTCCTCCAGAGTGTGGGGCTCCTTTATAATAATCGCACCTCGCTCACGTGCTTTCTGTGAGAGGAGACAATGTTACTGCCTCATGACAGTAAAATGATTCATACAATAGATTTTATAATTAAATGTAACTTCTGAAAATGCACCTGTGAAATAAAACCTGCAGCATTACCTGAACCAGGAAGTCACAGTTCTCCACTGTAAATGCAATGTCCTTCACTCCGTCCCCATGCTTCACCAAATGCTCTCCCATCTCTGAGGAAAAGACGAGGAAAGACATTTTTTTCCTCTCTCTTTTGATTTATATTTCTCTCATGCAGTTTGCACATCATATGCTCACTAAAAAAGATTGTGTGGAGTTTTGACCAAAGCACATCAGGATGATCATTTAAAATGTAAACACCAAATAAAATAATTGTGTCGTGACATTTTTTGAGTGTGCTGTACCTTTGTTTCCAGGATTGAGGGCAGATGAAAACACATAAATGATCTGTAAGAATACAAAATGAAAACATCACTATTATGAAAACATCACCTCTCTCTGTCCATCAACAACTCACACCTGATTTTATTAAAAACTCAGTTACTCTAGTAATATTATAGATTACTATTCAGTGTGGCCTACTCGCTACAACACCAGCTCAGCTTTCACAGAGCAGTGTTTGTCATTTTGGTCTGATGTTACTGCTGGATGAGGTGTGCTCCAAGCTTCTTTACCTTTCCTTGTTTGACTGCATGAGACACCACATCTCGACAGCCTGTCTCCAAACCTTGATAGGCCAGCGGCTCAAATCCCATTTTGTTACAGTAATACGAAGCAGCCTGTAGAAGACAGAGACTTTTTTTTTTAATGCAACAGAAAATTATGGAGGTGCCCATTGTGATTACATGTTGCAGTGAACTGAAACAGGCTGAAGCCACAGACTATATTTAAACTGTCTGGTAGCGCCATCTCCTGGTGATGAATTGAAGTGCTGCAGTTCTTAGAAATGAAGGGAAATTAGTATGAAGTCTGGAGTTTTACATACTGTGGCCCCTCCACCCCTCGGGAGAACCAATAGCGTTCCTGGCTATACTGGCCTCCCCAGCTATGAGGAAAAAGTTGTGTGGCCAAAAAACAAAATGAGAGATTTCTGAGTTAACGTACCTGCTTTGCATTTCCAACCCAGAATGTTAAATGGTCAAAGCAGAGGAACCGGCCCTGCTCGTGCTGAGGACAAAAAGAAATCACAGAAATGAATTAGTGAGGATGCTTAAAATGAGCATGATCAATGATACACATAGAAAAGAAAAGAAAAAAGATTATGTAGGATTGGATAATGATTATGAAAACCCTTAATAAAACCTGTTGGTAGTCATGCAGGTGGTCTAAGTTTCTCTATTCAATACAACGCATGCGATTTGGTTATTTACCTTTTCACCTTTGTCTGTGTATGTCGTCTGAAATTAAAAAAAAACCCGTCATGAAGTTGACAAAGAAATACAACAAATATGACAAAAGTTAAGGATGTCACAGGTGCTAACAGAAGGATGCCACCTGAAAAATAGTTAACGGTAACTCACCATCTTGCTCCCGGTGACCTGACCTGATGTGTCAGAATGAAATCTACGGTGAACGGCTGAATTTAAAAGCCAGAGGAGGAAGTTTCTAGATCCACTCCCACCAATGAGGAGGAGGTACGAGAGGAGGAGAGAGTGTTGATGCTTTTTGGGGCAATTCTGCTGTTACACAATGATTACTTAGGAAAACATGTCAACACATCACAGGTCAGATTAATCCTCATCAGCACTTCTTTGACTGCCAGCTGGATCATTATGATGCTTACAATAAATGTCATTTCAAAAAATATACCTGCTCAGAGACCTGGGGTGATTGTTGTTCTGCTAATGAAAAATAGAATTAATGCTTCATAAAGCAATTTTCTGTTGAACATGAATTAATATAAAGTATTCTGCAAAATGATACAGATATGCTGTTTGTCCACATACTTTTAGACTTACAGCTGCATTTTTTCTTATAGAAAAGAGAGTCCCATATGTTAGTGTTTAGTGGCAAGAGGAGGCTCACTCATGCAGGACTCTCATTGGCTCGCCGGGAATACTGAGTGAACCCTCGTGTTCCTTGAAATGCCCCCATCCCCTAAATCCTCCACATATAGTTTTCCAATGACTGAAAATGTTTTCTACGCTCATCAAAAATCTAATTCATCTTCATTTTGTAGTTTTAAAGTAGAGTTAGTCATTTGAAGTAGTTTTTCCACAAGTGGAAGTTTTAAAAGTAACACTGCAGAAGTTTGTATTGAGCATACTAAAAAATTATACAATGACACAAGACAGCGATAGATAATGAAACAAATATGTGCAGTTTGAGACATGATAAAACTCTGCTCTTAGAAGCACCATTACAGCACCAGCAACTTGTTTTTTAGTTTAAACACAACAGTAAAACTCTATTTTCCCTCTGTGTAGTGTTGTAGTGCTCAAGATCTTGCTCAAGTCTTGGTCTTGAGACCGGTCTTGATACCACTTTTTAAGGGTCTCGGTATTGTCTCGGAGTCTAAGGTATTTTTACTTGGTCTTCTCTCGGACGGGACAGGGTGGATTTGGGTTTTTTGATCAAGATCTGTCAAGACCAGGCAGCACTACTGTGATAAGTAAGAAAAGTAGAATGAAGCTTCTGCTTTTCCGATGTCACATGTCATTGTGATACCTGGAGTGACATCCCCCCTGTACACAGAGAGAGGTTGTAGACTACTGGAGATGCTAGGAAAATATGTTTTGGCTACTGTTACATTTATGTATCTCCATCTAGACCTCCAAATGTCTTGGTCTTGTCGTGGTCTTGATACTCTCTAGTCTCGATAATGTCTCGGTCTCGGTTGGTACGGTCTTGACTACAACACTACCTCTGTGCATCCCACAATAAATCCAGAAGATTTTAAAACACAATGAACCCCTCCTCACTGCTGAAAGTAAAGTCCGTACCTGATAATTACTCCAAACTGACAATCTCCTGACCCCAAAGCACAAGTCACCTGGCTCCATTGTGCTTTCTACCTGTACCGATGATTCTCCAACTATCTCTGCACTAAACTGTTACAGTTAATCCTCCAAGGAAGAAATCAGAACAAAGTTGCAGCCGTTTGATGTGAAGCTACATTAAATCTATGCACTGGCACAAGCATACATGCTTTTGCTTTGTTTGCCAGAATTTTCTGCAGTGGACTCACCCCCCCAGACCCAGACCCAGACACAGACACAGACACAGACACAGAGAGACACAGACACAGAGAGAAACACAGACAGAGACAGAGACACAGACACACTCTGAACTATTCTCCATCTAAAGATCTCATTCTGTGCATCCAAACATGTTCTCAGAAGAATATGAATTTTTAAAAATCATGTTATGTATTTAAAACACGATTTCCCGTCAGGGATTAAAAAGGTATTTTTGATTCTGAAAAGCTTCTACATCCCAAGTATAATCAACATGGCAGTTCAACATTTTACATTATGCCAATGATTTCATTGTTCAGTAGTAATGACTAGAGACCAAACAATGGAACATATGGATCTATCATTTATTAATACAAATTTAATTCCCCCATTTAATTTGTCGCCTTAGAAGTTGTAGTTATTCTTTTTTGTTTAGTTGCAGTTTTGGAAGCACATATATTTATTTAAAACATTGATATGTGATTGTAATATTGTTGTGAGTCAGGTGATCAGGACTGAGGGTTCGATCCCTAGCTCCTGCTGTCGAAGTGTCATTCAGCAAGACACTAAACCCTCATTCATATGGCAGCCTAACATTGTAACACAGCATTTCACTGCATGCTGTATTGTATATGGTTGTGTATATGTCAAATACATACGTTTAGAATAATAATGCATAATCCTAATAATACTACTTGCCACTGAAAATGCTTCTCTCCCCTCTGCTCGCACATATTGAGATACACTACAACAATTTCATAATCTGAGTTTGACATTTGCTGTTATATTTTTTCATGGTTTTGACCAGCAGCATAACTTTAGACTCCACCAGCTGAAAAGCTTATGGTTTCTGACCTTTCTGAAAGCTAATTAGTAAAGCAGATTTGTTAGCTGTGTGTGTTAGAGCGCTACATTCCAGTAACACCACTCACCACTAATGAGAACTTTGTCCCCACCTCTCAGCTCTCACTGCAACTGTCCCTGAGGATCTTTGTTTTTCATGTTGGTACCAGGAGGCTCACTGTTGTCATGGGAGGCAACTACACATATGCAGGCAATAGGAGACAACACGCTGGATTAAATAATGTAACTGCTTTACGTAATTGCAGCCATTAGATCATGTAACAGCACGTGCAGTGTAAGTGCTGTTAAACAGAGTCACACTGACTTCATGTGCATTATTTTTTTCTTTCTTTTTAACAATTACCTTTTGCATGAAAAACAATGGCAATTGATAAATTTGATGATTTAAACTACAGTGACTTTTCAGCTCACATACACAGATGCATACATCAGCATTACACTAGACTGGAGGACTAAAGCCCATGATAATCAGGCTCTCTGAGGACAAACCTCTCAGTCAATTAGGTCCTTCCCACGCCGGCGCTCCTAACATTGTAGTAGCTCAGTGCAAGGGAGCAAAACAGCTGTCAAGTCACGATACAAACATGAGTGAATCACCCTCTAAAACTAGTCCAGAAATACTGGTGAATAGTGAACAGGACAACCCTTCTACAGTAGAAGAGTATCTGGATGATGACTTTCTGAAGGATGACGTCGCAGCCGACAAGGAGAAACAAGCAAAGATGCAGTCTTTTTTCCAACAGGTAGGTAACCAGATCAGATCACAAGTGGGTGGAAGAGCACCAAAGAGCAGCATCCTGGAGCTGGTGCAGAAACTCAAAGACAGAGAGGCAGTGATTGCGCAAGAGAACAATGATCCCAAGGGAGAGGATGTCAAAGGTGAAGAGGAAAAACAAGCAGAAGCAATGATAGATGAGTGTAATGATGGGATAGACGAGAAAGAGGAGCTGTGTGCAATTTTTGAGGAAAAGATTGAAGCTTGTAAAAAAGTCCTGCAGGCTGAGTTTGAAGTTCAGATTTTGCAGGTGCGTAAAGAAATGCAGGCCTACACTGACCAGGCTCTGAAGGACTTGGAGCGTCAGATGCAGAGCCTGCAGCCCCCCAGTCCAAAAGAGACACAGTCCCAAGAACAACAAGAGGGAAAAACTCCAGACAAGAAACAGAAGCTGAAGGCGGCTCCTTCTCTGGCGTCCAGAAGGGGAAGGGTCCTTACTCGGACCATGACCACCATCATCCCCAAGACCTGTGCACCCGTGATCCTCGGCCCGCGTGCCAAATCAGAAACACTGAGCTCCACGAAGGGTGAAAGCTTTCGATTTTTACCCAGAGACCCAACGCTCTCCTCACTGGGAAACAAGCCTGACCAGAGCCGCAGACCTTTGCCCCCAGCTCGCCCCCCGCTGCATCAGCGGAGAAAACAGATCCAGGCAAAAGCTACAACAGGAAAGTGACTGAGCTTTAGAGATAATAATGATCATTTATACAGCTGACCTGACCACAAACCAGGACTGTAAGTGTTCAGGGTGTCACATTTATAAAGAGAGCCTCTGTTATTGCTTGTTATTGATTACCTGCTTCACTACTGTACTGTATTACCTGCCCTACTTACTGTGAAAATTGAAAATACGCTTGTAACTGTAGTTATGATTGTTAAAGCATCTTGTACGACATTAAAAGCTGATTTCACATTCACTTCAATACACAGTGCATTTGTGTGGCATTATTTAAACACATGGACCTAAGTTCATTATTTGCCAACCTGACGTGATATAAATTCAGCCTTTGTAATATAATGCAATTGATTAATTTAACACAAAAGTCATAATTTAGCTTTTAAAATTAAAGTGGATTGTTCCAGACCTGGTTTACAGGACTAGTGAGGAAAAGTCACAAAAAATGATGCAAGCAGGAATGTATAAAAAAATTAATTATAGATTACACATTATACATATGTGGTTGCCTTGACTCTTAAAAATTCTCATCAAAAATGATTAATTATTCCCAGCTACTCTGCGAAAAATAATAATCCTGATCACATCCCATATCAAGAAATGCATAATGTCTCTGTTCAGTCCTGTTGTTGACCACTGTGTGACAGTCATGGACCCTGCACCTGCCTCTGTAATTGTACAACTCGACCAACAGATGGCAGGAGTTCATGTGTATGAGCTCACAGTGCATCGCAGATGAATAAAACTTCTGTGTAACAGTGATGAAGCAGTTTTAATATCTACAGCACTGAACAGAGTACACATTTTATTCTATAGTCATGTTCATTATCTGCAGCACTCTTAATAAACCAGATATGTAAACACACACAACATTTACAGTTTAATCCTTGTCTGATGTGCAGGTGAATGAAAAATGTTGCTAGTAGTGACAATATTGTATAAATCTGTAAAAGGGTAGTGCACAGTACCTGACCAGCTCACCAGCTAAGTGTCACCTTCTTAAACTCTGCAGTCTGATGCTGCCCCCTAGTGGCCATACAGCAGAGGACCGCTCTGCACTGATTATCTCCCAGGAGCTGATGTGTGACTACATGAGTGTCAACACCAGTAATGAGAGGAATTAATGCAAAGAATGCAAAACTCAATTTTTCTTTTATGTGTTTTCTTAAAATGACCCCGAGAAACAACAAAAAAAATTGGCTTATGTACGACTGAGTACAGCAAAAATATTTTAATGTTTTTATAAATGACCTTTTTCCTGCAAAACCCTAAAATAGTGTCATCTTCAATCTTCTTCTTTATAATGAAAATCACAAAAGGCCAAAGGGTCAAAATCGACTTCCTATAATATTTGCTCGATGTATGTGAGAGATAACGTTCCCTATGGTTTCAGTGTAATTTATAAAAGAAACATCCTTGGAAGCTTGTTTGATAAGGGTTTTTTTTTTTGTTATCTTTTTTGCGGAGACCTGAGCACCTGAGTGCTTCCAGCAGCTGAACTGGCACTGGGACCAGCTAGTGACAGGAGATGTATTTAGCCCTGAAGCAGGCACAGGAGCCGTGTGCCTTAAAGCAGACCCTTTGACAATGGATGGGATAGAGAAGGATGTGAAGAGGATCTTTGTGTCTAAGGGACGATGAGGTCCGAGCAACCGTATCCGGAGGGGGTGAGGGCCCGAGCACATTCAGGTCTGGCCAAGTTACGCTGTCTTCGGAAGCAGCATCTCTCGCCTAACGATGTCCACCAGCAGCAGGGCTCATTAATATGCACTATGCAGCACCCTGGTCTGTCCTCCAAATATTTATCAATGGAGAATATAATTTTAGAAGGACTGTTGGACATTTGTAGGCTTTATATAGATAGATAGATAGATAGATAGATAGATAGATAGATAGATCATTATTTGATGCTGAAAAAAATGTAATTTATATATATCGTCAATACTTTTTAGCCTATATCTATTTTTGCTGAATTTCATATTGAACCTCTTTTATTTTGAAACTCAGTAACATCATTAAAAACTAGATAGATAGATAGATAGATAGATAGATAGACAGACAGACAGACAGACAGACAGACAGATAGATAGATAGATATTTCCACATAGCAGCCACATATGTTACCACTCTCTGTCACTCTGTTAGGTCTAGGTGGTGGTGTAATGGGTGGAGTGGATATGACCCTGAACAACAGTGAATAACAATGTCCGGGAGGCGGTGTGGCAGGAGATCCATTTGAAAGCCCTGGTTTCCTAATCACCTCTTGAAATGTGCCAAAAGATAACAACATTACCATGTAAACACTGATCTCATGCAAATGCTGTATTTTTCTAGGCCGTTGTTCTCGGGGTCTGGACAATTATAGAGCGGGGCCACTTCCAGGTTCAACTAGACAGATTACTGAGACAAGCTGATTTCAATAACGATCCCCCTGCGAGCAGACGTGGGAGCAATTTGCAGTCATCGTACTGAAGAAAAGACCGAGGAGGGAGATTGCAGAGTCGGTGTGTATTGTAGTGTGGCCCTTTGTGTGAGCTGTGATTAGACATGTTAAACTGCATTATTTGTGAGAGCTGTGGGGAGATTTGTCTCTTTGTATGAAGTCTGTGGAATAGCATCCATCAGTCTGAACACATTCAAAAGAGTGGATAAGGATGTTGAAATAAATGTGGCTGTGAAAGCAGAAACAATAGCACACAGAGACCACGAGACAAACTATGTGGTACATGTTTATACTTCACTTCACTCAAACTTATATTTATTTTAAAGGTGAGAGTGATAATTCTTTTCATTATCACCGTCTCTCTGTGGAGTACTAAGCATTAATGTGACAGCAAGTTTAGACTTGTACTGTTGTAACACATTATTTGTCTCCAAACTGACAGTTTACTAGAATAATTGTGGAAATATTTGAAAGACGTTCACTTTTGGGAGGAGAGGGGAGGTAAGACAAGTCAGGCAGAAACAAAGGTGTTTGTACTTCAAACAAGTCTTGAATGGAGGGGAGGCGGTTCCTGCCCAGGTTTCTGTGTCAGGTTGGACCGACTTGTTTTGGTGGATCAGAGGCTCTGCTGTCTAGACTGGTGCTGGGCTCGTAGTCCGACTCAGACACTTTATGTTATTAACAGTAGAGCGTAAGCCTTAATCCTGTGGACAGTTTCTCATCACAAAGCTGTCAATCCCTCACTAGAGCATAAAAACACAGGGCCTCATACAAAATCCCACCTGTTCACTGAGTTAATTCTGGGTTTTGTAAGGAAACTGGCTTCTAAGCCGCTGACATGGAGATACTGTACTGGAAAGAAACAGTGCTTCAAAGTGATGAGACTTATTAAATACCCTGCTACAAAGTCATTTTTACAAACCCAGATAAATTAAACACAGTCTTGCACGTAATAAGGTGAGTAAAAAGATACACAGACATTTACAGGCCTGGAAACACACATATCAATAACACACACATCTAAGGAACATCTATAAACATCTAGAATTAACCAGGGTTACACATGAAACTTTCAATTTAAGCTTTTATTTGAAGCAGTAGTTCAACATGTTGGGCAATAAATGTTTATTGTTGAGCATTAAAACAGTTTCCCTTGTTTCAAGTGTTTTATGCTACGGTTTCATTTTGAACTCACTGATGTCAGAGTGATGTTGATCCTCTCGTCTAACCTTCAGCAACACAGACACCATTTCCCAAAATATCATTGTTTAGCACTAATAAAAAAGTTTAATATAGATAATAACAATTAAAAGTTCTCCCATCCAGTTTGAACCACTTTTCTCCATCGATAGCTGCAAAATTAACCAAACTGATGAAGTTAAATAATCTATAAACTGTGTTGTCAGAAAATTAGGACCCCCTGGTGCTTGGTGTAAAAAAATGGGAAAACACACACACACACACACACACACACACACACACACACACACACACACACACATACGCATACACACAGGGAATATGATCATACTTGTCTCAGGGGATGGAGTGTCACTATGGTCTCTGGATGCATTTTGACAAGAACCAAATGGAGAAAACACACACACACACACACACACACACACACACACACAGGCGCACAT
>OOFC01000446.1:0-22648 GCA_900323345.1 Pseudochromis fuscus
AGTGAAGAGAAAAAGCAGTGCAGAGAGAGCGCTGGGAGTTAGTTCGACATTAATGAGCCAAGGTTAGAAGGTTGAGAATATCCGGCGCTGGAACAACACTCCTGCTAATTGTCATACTCGAGAGCCACAGTCTTGCATTTACGGGCTGACAGTCTTGCTCAAGTGTTCCTGTGCAGCACGAAAGCACGAACCCAGGCTGGCTGATGAGCATGATGACATGCCAGAAGTCCTAGTGGTGTTAACATAACAGGATGGCTTGTGATAAAGTGTTTGCTGCTGTGCTTCTCATCTCACCAGCTGAGGTTAAGTATTATGACCTCACGCTCGCCAGGAGTAGGGTTTAAAGCAATTGTTCCCGACTATTTCTGTGGAAAAAAAAACACCATTAAATGAGCTCAGGTACCTCTTCATCAAAACCACCTGTCATTTTCCTAAGATTTCCTTGTGAAGGCATTTTGCATGACTGTCATTTCAAGCTATAATAAGTGGTGATTGTTATAATACTTCTGGTCACACTAGATGCTTACAGAGGACAGTGTCTGTGCTGTTTGGTTGGTCACCCACTTCAGTTCACACTGAAATATCTCAATAATCCAGATAGATTGGAATAAAATGTTTTACAGAAGAATCTTACTGACTATATCTCAGGCAACATCTCCACCTTCGGATATTTCAACATGTACGTTGTGGATTGTCACAAAAAAAACTACTGGTGAAGAGGATCCTACAACAAGTTGTCTTCTAACAGATGTTTTAATTATTTTAACTTTAGTTTCAGCTTCTCGGCTCACTTGCTAACTATTATTAGTTGATGATGTGTGCCATAACCTTATCACAGATGGGAGTGTGCTGGTTACTGTGACAATGAATATGAGACATTTTCTGAGTTTATTTTTATTTCCCTAGCAATTTTCTGTTCTCACATTAGCTGAGCTACTCCCACACATTTTCACCTGTGTCCCAGTGAGTGTATAAGTACCTTTGACTGGGAAACACGGCCTTAAAAAGGACCAAACCACCAGTGCACTGATCCATCTCCATGACAGCTGAACATCATGATGCACTTGTGTTGAGTCTTGAGTCCAGAAACCAAAGAGTGACGTCGCGTTAGCTTCATTCGTTCTATATACAGGGTGTGGTTTTATCCCCCTTCCTACAAATAACACAAACTTTACATTGTTCTCAACAAAGTACTATTTGAGCTCTGTGAACTGCTGTTTCTAATCAAATCAAAGTTAAAATCTATTTGAGTTAACAGCTCTATCAGAGTAAACACTGCGTCTGCATTTATTATTCCTAAATATGTGCTTCCATTGTGTGGAAGTGCAAATATAGTGTAAAATCCATGTGTTGTTACCACACAACAATATCTATGATAACAATAAGTACACATGGTATCCACTGAGATTTTGATATTGTAGTTCAAAGAAGTGAAAACAGTCGAAATCTGTAAGGAGGGAAAAACCCATTAATCAATCTGAAACACTGCAGCCTGCTTCAGAAAACATTCAGCAGTGATGTGGGCATACACATTTGCATTTGATGGACTGAAACCCAGACAAACACTGGTATAGTTCTTTAAGCTCATGCATAAAAGCAAAGCAGAGCTGTGGTGTTTCAATAAATAAAGCAGCAGTTTCCTGGCTGGTGCAATATTCTGCTGATATTTCTTCTAAGTGTTGAGTAGAGGTTGGCAAAGTTTCATTTTCTATATTTTGTGTCAGCTACATTTTGAATTATTAATGAGGCCAAGGAGAATTCACCAGCACCTACAGATTATTGTATGTAATGTAATCATTTTTATCTCCATCTTTTTTTCACTCTTTTCTAGCCAGCTGGCAACAATGAGATCAGGAGTGTTTCTTTCTGAGGGATGCCTGGCCTAGAAAACAGTAGCAGTTGTACACAACATACTGCTACATGCATACTGAGCAACAGTATAATTAAAATCACAAAGAGGCTCAAAAGTAGCTACATAAGCACCAAACAGTCAATAATCCAATGGCAGATCAGCGGGATCAGTGCCCAAGACTAAGCAGATCTGAGCAAAACAAAACACAGGCGAGGTCTTATTGAATCTGCATAAAAAACACTCATAATCACTTTAAACTCACTCAGAAAAAGCTCACTCAGCTTTAAATGACTTTGTTATGAGTTCGGTGCCAAAGCAGCAGTGTATGTGAAGGCTGCACTGCTTCATTCAGCTGACTGTCAGAAACATCTCTGAGGCAAGAACAGATGTCTCTAGTTATTTGACCGGCTCTGTGGGCTGCTGTAGTCCCACTCTCACTCTCCCCATTTTTAGACCTTTTTTTTTTTCTTTTTTTTTTTCCCAGTCAACTGCAAATCTCTTTGCAATGACAAAGCATCGCCTGTCAAGAGGATGATTCCATTGAGAGGCACTTTCTGATATGAGAGGTGCATTAATGTGATTAACCCACACTCACTATTGCTGTTTGATACAGGAGCTTAGGGGCTCATGTCACTTTGTATTCTTCTCTATTGGCATGATCAGTGGGTAATGGAAAAAATATGCTGCTGTGTGAGCAGAAGCAGGTAAATCAAACCGTGATCAAGAGCCAGCAACAAATCGTTAACAATAGCAGAATTACCGCAGCTTTACACAAACTCAATTATGCAATTTGACTTCAAAATTGAAAGACAATTTAAAACAAAATCAGTCTCCGAAACTTAGTAGCTTACAGGAATGGATGAATAGGGCCGTTGTGCAGACTTAATATGTTCTCATTATCAGAGCAACAATTACCAAATATTAAAATCAATAAAGATAAAGCAGCCATCATGCTCCAGTCAAAATACTGTTACTCCCACAACACAGAGGTGTTTGAGTGTTTCATTTAATTACCATTTCATTTAAACATGGCTGCTATCTCATGACTACTGTTAGACTTCAAGGCTATGTTTAATAACCTCATTGGCACCAGCTCCAGCTGTCTAACTGTACCAAGCAGAAGCAAGGTGAATCCATTTTAAACAGGGTTTGTTTACATGTTTACATACATTTCCACTGCTAATGTTAGTCTTCATAAAGACAAAGCACTACACTGGGCCCACTGTGCACTGCAATGTGAAATTATTCATTTGATGTCAGAGTCATCATCTATTCAGCTGCACATAAATGGCTACAGGTTGTACATATGTTTTGATCGCACAGTGATTGAAGCTGCAAACACAGGAGCTGCAAGCATAGGAGGCACAGAAGAAAAATAACATGATGCACAGGAAAAGAAATTCTGGGATGCCATTCATGAAGCCTTTTCATCAGGCATCTTTTTCCAATCCTTAGCTGGGGGTACCAGCAGAAATAGATTTCCGTACTGAGCTGCAGAGCTTTTAATAGCAGCATCTCCCAGCTTAATCAATGATAGCAGAGAAATGTGCACATCCACCTCATGGTATATTGTGAAGTCTTGGCATAAGCTTAGTGTGAACTTCCTCATTTCAAAGCAGTAAAATGGTATGTACGTGAGGAGGCATGTATATGTGAGAGAAGGCTCTTGGCAGTCCCTAGAGATTATATGATGCACCAGAAGAAGCTATAGGCAAGTAAGTGCAATGCTGTGTGCAACTCCTTCAGCTCATATTTCTTATCGATCAATGGGTGAGATGGATAATAGCCCCCACTGAGACTTACATCTCACACCCCATCCCCATATCCTCGCCTTAAATCCCAATTTCTGTCTTTGCATCTTTGCACGCTCTCCATCTTCCCTCCGAGCTCCGCCCCAGCTGTCAGCAGCAGCACCGGAAGCCCACCAGCTCCAGAGGGCAAGGCAGACAGAGCACGAGAGGATATTGGGAGAAGCACAGTGGAACATCTGGTAGACCCGGGCGCTATGTCCGTTGCTGCCGGCCGCCATCATGTCATAGCAGCTTTCTGGGCTTCCTGGTATAACAGCTGATCCTCCAGGCCCACTGCCTCCATCAGAGTGGAGAAAATCTACTCGCTAACTCAATTATGCAAGAGGTGTGAATTAAACATGAGGCTACCACACAGGAATGTATACACACAGTGCAGACGTGCACACATGCACAGTACATAATCATACAACATAACAAGGCCCATCTGTATGCTGATGCCAGGGGGAGGTCTTTTCACAAATAGAACATTGAAGTGCATCTGACTGAATGAGACGATGGGCATCTAGGTCAGACTGGTAAGGATGACAGCGAAGAAATATGTGATGAGGAATTTTACCATTTTTGCCACCTATTACATCCCTGTGAGCTTTAAAGAGCAAAAACAGTCTTGCGTGGGAGTCAAGCCTGAAGCCAAAGGCAGAGCCGATTTTCTCCCCCCCCCGCTCTCTCTCCCCCTTGCTCTTTCGTTCCTCCATGCCCTTTATTAATCATCCTTGGTTAGTGGGGCAGAGAGCATGGTGTTAGGAGCTCTGGGGAGTGTAGAGCCATGAAATACACACACACACACCTCCATGTGCATGCACACACTAATAGGCACTGGACTCATAAATCTAGGCAAACAGTTTTTTCCTTTCATCTGTTGTTTGCTTATGAAAATCCTTAAATTATTAATAAAAAAAATATTGGGAGAAAACACACACACGCAGACACACACCATAAGTATGCAAGTGCACACATCCAGCTGATGTTCAGGGACTCTGGCCTGAGGTCCTGGGTCTCAACTACTGCTGCTGCTGATGTAACCTTTTGAACAGTCTCAGTTGTTGCTCAGATATGACAGCTCTAGTATGTGGTCAAACTAAGGCCATCTTCCTCTCATGTGAAAAACACAAAGCTATGCCACTAGTGCCACCAAAACCCACCGTGTGAGGAACCTGTGGTTTGGGTCAGAACCAGCAACATCACAGCAGCAGCAATCATGGCCATTACACTGAGTATTGGGATTTTGAAGCCAGCATCCTTGAAGAGATGGATGAGGACACAATGGAACGACAGGGGAGATAAATGCAGCTAACCAGGCGCACCTCTGCGGCCAATGGGCAGCAGAGCAGCTGGAATAATAGGGGAAGCAATTAGGCCTTATTTCTATGCATGTAAGTGCACTTAGCTTAAAGGGCTCTGACTGGGCTACATGCCATTATTACCATTATCACGATTTGATCATCCTTGAGAAAGTGGTGAGAGAACTGGCTGACTAGATGTTATGGAGCAGTAGGAGGTTTGCAGTAGAAGTCTGGGATAACCTTCAGGAAGTGCCGAGGCAGATGAAGTGGTTTACAATGTAAGAGACAAGAAGTGGACCTCCTTTGGGTTACATACATAGAATACATGTTTATAGATTGATTTGTAGGGGGACTGGTCTCCTCATGGTCACAAACTGACAGTAACAGGTACCTGGTCCTCTGCTGAGCCCTATATTACTCGGTGTGTGTATAATCATGCGGGACATGTTTACTGGATATCAAAACGCTCATCTTAGAGCTCAGGTGACACAGCAGCAGCAGTAGTAGCGTGGGAACAGAGAGGAGGGGACGCACCTGGTTTGACGGTCTTCAAGCGGATCGGCTCCCGAAAGTGGCGTATGACAGCCAGGGTGTCACGGTTTGTAAGTCCACTGACGGGCGTCCCGTTCACCTCCAGCAGAACGTCCCCGTAGTAGGGCAGCTTCCCGATGTGGCACACCAACACGTCCAGTTTCATCTGGCCCAGGTAGGGGAACTGTCCCAGCTCTGCTCCTCCCAGGACCTCCACCACGGAGCCAAAGTCCCCCAGGTTCCCCCATGACACGGCGCACTCCACCACTTTACTGGACCAGTGTTTCTTCTTCTTCAGTGTTCTGGACATGGCTATCTCTTTTTCTCCTCAAAATAACTAACGATCTAACTGGTAGGAGTCGCCTCGGTTTGCTGTTGTTAAATAAGCGCGAAGTGACGCGGCCTAATAAAGCCTCCTGAGTTATTCTCCCGACCTGCTGGGGATTTCATCTTCTTGACATTTATGAGGGCTGATTTTCACTCGTGAATCCGCCTGCTGAGGTCTGTCATCCCACGGGTGTTTGCTCCGGTGTGCGCACAGTTGCCTTGGTTGCAATAATTCCAAGCGATCCTTGTGCGTAAAACAGGGAGTTGATAGCGGCGAGATATTTTTTTAAAAAACAGGAGACAGTACAGGTTTCATGCTCTTCATCGCTACTCAGCAGCCATATCTGCGCTCTGCTTCGTCTCCAGAGGAGCCTCCCGACGCAAGGTAGTCACAACAAAAATGTAAACAGAGGATATTTCACTCACTCAGCGGTATAGATTGTGGAGTGTCTGTCGCTGAAATGTAGTGCGTCAATGAGAAATCCCTCATACCTGTCGGTAGGCTGAAAATAGACGGTCGGGCAGCGAGCGGATCACCGGTTGGCGGTTAGTGCAGTTGAGATCCAGCCCACAATGACTGAGTTGGGAGACAGCAGCCAGCGGTTGTCTGCTACAGGTTTGAACACACCTGGCACCGCCAAGAGAGATGTTGCCAAGCGCCGAAACGCCCCTTTTTACGCTCAGCAGCAGCGGCAGTGTCTTCTCGACACTAATGCTGGCTCCATCCTCCGGTGTGTTTTGGTACTAAATGGAAAAACATATTCTATCAGTCCAACTGTATCCACTGTAACTCATTGTCATCTCAGTCCCTGTGTAAAAATAAATAACAACAACGTTCATCTTCCTGTGTATTTATGTATAATTGTTTTTACACTTACAAAAGTCGTCTCGCACATTTGGTGGAACATATAATCAAAAGCCCACGGAGCATGAAATCTTTATTTTAAGCATGCGAAAGAAATTACATCTGTTTATGATGTTACATTAGTAAATAGTTGCTTGGAGGATTCTTTTGATGGGTGACCATAATTAATGTCAACACAGCGCCACCTACTGATGTCACCACCACACTTCAAACAATTTACTGCACCAGTTCATCCCTCCATATGTATGGTCTTTAATTCACACATACATATAGCTCCATTGCATTTATCCACGCATTATGTACCGGATAATCATATAATTCATCCAATTCAATCAACTAGAATTTAGATTCTTGTGTTATTGCACAATTTATGTTACACCTGCATGTTTTAAAAAGTATATAAAGCACTGGATTACTTTTCTACAAAAAGCGTTGCAAGGTTTTAAAAAGTACTGAATTTGAATTAAAACAGCAATTTTTAAAAGTTGTATACAGAAACATAGCCTTAACTTTTCATACTGACTCATAATTCATTTGAATTTCCTCACTTTTATTCCATCTGCCACTGTTTTCCCATCATGTAATATGTATTCATTCACTTGTAGGCCCATATTGTTTTTATATGTCATTCTTTGACCAGAAGGCCATAAAAACTGCATTAAACTGTATTTATGTGATATTTTGAAAAGTCTTTAAAAGTTTTAAATTATCTTTAGATAAATAGCTCTAGTACTTTGAAACTGACCTTTTACCAAAGGAAAACTGGACTGCTACCCACATGCAACACCTACACCTTTCATGGCTTCAGAGCACAGGTTTTGCCTGAGCTCACATATTTACATAAATGTATTGATGTTGGTATTAAATGTTTGGCTTCATCAGCAGATCTTGTTTAAGTGTGACATTTGAATTATCACTTCATCTCCGGGGATAACTTGTCCTGTTTCACAGCATGTTACAAATAATGCACAATTTCACTTTTGCCAAAACCTCTCCATCCAGCAGCATGAGTGGTTTTGACCATTTGGACGTGGTGACTCACCGGACAGTCATATGTCAGTGGTGTGCAGTGAAGACGGTAGAGTTAATTAAATTTAGATGGAAGCTGGGGACAAACCTTCTGTTGTCCTCATGATGAAGCTGCAGTTGTTTCTCTTTTTTCCATTAGCAGTCTGTGTTTAAATACAGAGCTGCCACCCTGGACAATGTGTTAAATAATTCATCAGTGTTGTATAATTAACAGTGCAATCATGCCTTTGATGGGGACCACAGAGTGCAGCAGAGATCCAAACAAACTGTACACTTTGAAACTGTCATGTGGTGTCCAGTGTTTCCTGGAATTCTACTGAATTTAAGGAGGGACTTAAAAAAAACAAAAAAAAAGGTCTTTTTCTTAACGTCAAGACTGATGAGGGACTAACAGTTTTTTAAGGCCCACATTAGCTGGCTTTGTGTTGGCTTGACATGACTAAATCCAGATTATAGATGGCTTGGCCTTTTAAATCGTTCCATGGTGTGCACAGAAATCATGTTTTTGTTAAGACCGCTGTGCTGTAATTAAATGCAACCCAAATCAAATCCTCCAAGCACATACTCAGTTTTTCTCTCTCTCAGTGCGCCCCCTGAGAATAAAAACAGACGGTTAAGCAGACACCTGAAGGACTTGATGAAAATCATCTATTTTGATAAACACACAGTGATTTTGTTTATTTGTAAAGAAAAACATGCAACATTTGCTTGTTCCAGCTTTGAACAATATGGCTATTTTCTGCCTTTTTTAGATCACCTTTTATTTTCAATACCTTTTGAGATTTGGATGCTGATTGGATAAACCAAACAATGTGAATATGGCATGAAATAGCTGCTGAGGTAAACTATTAATGTCCATTATATTCACTGTTAATCCTTCAGGAAAGAGCAATAATAGCTGTTCACATTGTCAGATAGCTAGACCACATCCAAAATTTTTAAAATGCCAAACAGCACCAATAATGTATAAAGAGCTAGAAAAATTCACCCACTTCAAATATTGGAGAAGTTTTCTGGGATCAAGAAGAAGGTTTTAATTAAATTGGAATATTCTGCTCTCACAAATGAGGCCAATCTGGAAGAGCAAAAAAAGTGCAATACACCCAATAGTTTCATTTAGGACATACTCAGAGAATCCATTTTTTTCCACAAGTCGTTCTGATGTCATTAGTCAAAAAGTTAATTCTTATTATCAGAGATCTGGTGGTCCAGCTGAAAAACAAACATCATTAACTAGATTTTAACCTTCAAAAAGAGGAAAATTTAGGGGTTTGATTAGTATGATTGACAGCTCTGGTCTGCAATGAGTGATGAAGTGTTGGGCAGTATCCTCAGGTTCAAGGGTTAGACCCACCTTCTCACTTTTCCCTTCATATCCAAATATGGTCACTTCTGGCACCAAACAACTGACATGATGATGTTCGAATGCCAAACTCCTGGCTTTAAAAAAATAGACTGTGACATCACCCATTGGTTTGTGGACTCCCACTGTGAAGCCAAGACATCGGCATTTGCCAAGTTTGTTGTTTGAAGCTGATTGACCATATTTGTATATGAAAGGAGGAGTGAGAAGGCGGGTCTGACCCTTGAACCTGAGATCACTGCCCAGTGTGTATGAGACTAGACTTCTGGGCTGATCTCATTGGAGACCAGGGATCTCCCCGCCCCTAAATCTTCTTCTGTTTGAAGCCTAATATCTACTTAATTATATGTATATACACTACTGTTCAAAAGTTTGGGGTCACTCTATCAAACCAATGGTTTTCCAATGACAACAATGACCATGTATAGACTGAGAGATCTACCAGCTTGTTCTACAGGCTTTACTCTGATTACACATGTTTCAGAGTTGACAGGAAACACTTGTGTCTCTCCCACTGTCAGACACAGGAGAGGCAGAGATATGATTGGGGGACGTGTTGCTGGTTCAGAAACATTTACTCAGTATAACTTGATACTGTACTCTCTCTCACTCTCTCTCTCTCACTCATACACATATTCAGATGGACCACCAGATTACTGGTAACAAGAATTGAATATGCAATATCAGTAATTGCTCAACATGGCTATGATAAATGCATGAATACCTATTCATATTATCAATAATAGGTTGTAACATTTAGACAAAAAATAGACTGAAATAAAAAATATTCAATGCTTGTAGATATAAGAAACTGAATAAATGAATCATCATGATTAAGGAGAAGGGGTGGGGTTCAATAAGTTTTTGTCTCCCCCCACCTATTTTTGAATGTGTGTTTTTATGGTCGGAAAAAATGTCTTGTGACAACAAGCGTTATCAATAAGAGAAACTAAATTATTCTTACCTGAAGTGACAAGGAATAAACTGAAGACTCAGAGCTAATTATCAGAATTCCCATTTAATGTTGGAGTAATGACTATGTAACAAAAAGGCTCTTTACACATGCTTTAAAGAATTTACAAGTAAACAAAACACAACTGGGAAAAAATGAAAAACTTCAACAATACAAAAAAAGCAGCATTGGGTATTGCCAGAGCAGTTACTACTACAACTTTGGTCTGAAGTAATAAAGGACGTCTCAGAGAATAAGAGGAAATAAATGCACATTATGTCAGGCTGTGTTGGTGAAGAATATTAGACAGTGAATCGATGTTTGCCCCCCGGACATGTAGCTCCATTAGGATGACCTATCGCTGCCAGTTTTCATTTAAATTTGCTGTACCTCTCAAGAAGGGCTTGAAATCGACTTTGGCCAACAGTCAGAGAACATCAAGAAAAAACAACCTGACTCCACTGAAACAAGGAGTGTGTCACAATGCAGAGGAAGGAACCAGGGAAAGCAGTGCATAGGCTTGGGAAGTTAACAGCGAAATTAGCACTTTTCATCATTGTAGCTGACACTAAATTCAGAAGAACAGGCCTGGAATGGTAATTAACAAATGCTACTGTCAAAACATAAAAACAAGTGAACAACATACACATCCTGTCTGTACCATTTGACAATTTTGTCTAATTACTGACAATAAAGCATTAATAACTTGTTTGTTACATGGGAAAACACAGCATTGAGCTACATTATCGCACATTTTTACTGTAGATTCACTTTTCAGCATTATAGATTTTTTTCCTGTGGCTGAACTCGGTACCCTTGAACACTCTGCACCACTACACTATGTCAAGTATTTTCTTGGTCAGCAATAAAAGAGCAGAAGACCGCAGTGAAGACTGGAGGAGTCGGGAAGGAAATGAAAATAACAAAAATAAACTTTCAAAAAATGACAATACACACTTAACTGCCAGTTTATTAGGCCTAACCATCTAAATGAAAGCGACAATTTAACTGCATGGAGATTCTCGACAAAGCAGTTTGACGGGTTGTTGAAATGTTTAGCATTATACATCGTGTTGTTTTCTACACACACTGATATAATAGGTAATAGAAAAATAATACAAACATCTATCAGTGTAATTAGATTCTCCAAAATGACCATGCAATTAAATAGACAACTCTTTAAAAGAAAAAAAATCCAAACATTTCAGACTGGTGTTGTATCTGTCTAATAAACTGGCAGCTAAGTGCTATTCTCGAAATATACTGAACAAAAACCGAAGAGTCACAAACAAAGCGAATCAGGTCTGAGGAGCTCTGAAGTGCAATAATCAGGAGGATTTTTTTGAAGGACAACTCATGAGATCAAACCTGATTAAACAGGACCACATTCTTTTACACAAGAGGTATTTTCATCTCTCAAACCTCAAAGTAATGTTAGAGTGCAGTTTATGCTGAAGCTGACAGCTGTTTGATTACCATCTTTCAGTTTTGAAGAAAACAACAGCCAATCCAAAAAGTAAAAAAATAAAAAATGTGGATAATGTTGGGAGTATAGAGGCTTAAAATAATAAAAAAAAAGGTTTGAAAGTTACTGCAGCTTACATCTTAAACCTCTAGAAATATACTAGTAGGACACAATTGAATAGATAACTAGCATTATGTACACATACATACATACATACATACATACATACATACATAAAATAAAATAAAATACATTCTCATTTTTCACAGTCCCGAGTGAAAACCTAGGCATAATCGATATTTCTGGAAAGGATGATTTTGAGATAAAACCGTGTTGATAAATGCTCTCCATGTAAAAAAGGCATGCACACTGCATAATAAAGTTTGCCACCATTAAATTAAGTGCCTGTAACAAAGGCCCTGTTTACATTTGTTTTTTATTTTTAAATGCATCTTGGTTGATCGGATCACAAGTGTACAGCTGAGACACATCTGTGTTTACACCACGTACCTAACATGCATCTCCAAACCGTCCTGCTGACCACTTGTGTTAGGATGTCACTACGTCAGCGTCAGGGCCTGTGCACAGTTTTCATATCACTCATCAAAACAGCGCATGAACAATTAGCACAGTTAACTAAAAGAGAGAAGAAGGCAAAATGATTCAAGAAATATTGTACATGTACCAGTTGCAAATGAGTGCAGAGCAGGACAAACACTCCTGTATTGATGACACATTTTCTGTTACGTCCCTATGAGGGATGCATCTGGAGGCATTAGCATTTACACTACAAAGTGGTTGGAGTGATCAGGTCTCACTACGTTTTTGTGGTGATTTACACTTCTATTTAGCACTGCTCACTTGTGATCAGAACACCTGACATGAATTTTAAATCCAAGTGTAAACAGAGTCAAAGGGTAAACAAATCAGTGCATACTGTTTAGAATTCGTCACCTGATCAAGGTTACTTAAAAAAAAGGTTATCCATTAGACAGCCATTAGAAAGTAGCCAGCAATAGTGTGATTGTCCCATGTGCAAAAAATAAGAATAAAAAAAATCGTACACTCCTCCCCAAACTGCTCGGACATCAAATTATGGAATCAACAACTGCGTATAGGACAAAAACAAGATCAGATGAAGATAAGGTAGGATATATTCATATATATTCATAATATACACCACATCTTGGTGCCATTGTCTCTGTGGGATTTGCGTAGCAGGACAGGATAGTTCTTGGTTAGCCAGGATGGCTGTGGAAATGTGGCCTTCAAGGGTCTTTTCCTATTTCATCACCCAAAAAATAAACAAACCAAAAAAAAAACTGCTGGTCAGGGAACTACAGCTGTCCTCTGTTTAACCCCCTTCTCCTCCGCTTGGGACGAGGTGCGAAGTAAGTTCTTATAAAGACATGTAGGCCACTCCAATAGGTGTCATGCCAGTGTGATGGGACTATATTTCAGCCCCATAGCAGCAGCAGGGACGCAGGAGGCGAGAGCCTGCGAAGAATCGACCTTGCCGCAGTGCTCTCTCATGGCAGCGTCTGACATGGCTCTTTCAAGCAATACATTCATAGTTTTCTCTCGTACAAGAACAGACAAGACTGGAAGGTGTAGGAGGAAAAGGGCGTCCTGCAGAGGTGAAGGTGTTGAGGAGGAGGTCACTTTAATTACTGATCTATCCAGTCTGATGCAGCAATCTTTCCACAGTCGAGAACGATATAGCATGTCCTCTTGAGTGAAAGGGGAATGTAAACATACAAGAGAGCATCTTTGGCAGAGTGTGAGGAGTCTCTTTGGAGGTAGTGGGTGAAGGGCAAAGGTCGGGAGTGTGTGTGTGTGTGTGTGCGCGTGTGTGTCGGGGGTACAGCAACAAAGAGTCAGAGGCAGAACGTGGCCGTAGTGTAAGGACCTATGTGGGAGGTGGCTGCTCCTGAGGGTTAGTCCTATTAGAGGCACTTCTGTGGTCCTGGGTGCACTGGCTAGAGAAGGAGCCCACCTCTGCTTCGCTTTGTCCTGCTGCCCCATCACCAACACAGGTCAGAGGAGGTGTCCTGTGCACAGTCACTGGGAACTGCGATGCTCTTGGTTGTGGTTTTGAGGATGGATCTTCCTTGTCTCTCCAGAAAGACCTGCTTAGGGAATCTGCAAAGACAGAAGAAGACAATAGTCATATACTACAAGTGATTTATAGAGAAAAAAATGTGCTAAATCAAAATATTTCTTAAAAACCCTACTCTGGATCCAGATGTTTTAACTAATTGTAGGCCTATATCTAACCTTCCCTTTATAGCTTACTTTATACTCCCGTGCTCACATGCAAAACTGCACCCACGTTGCATCACGTGACCGACGCATAGGGCCGCGGGGCCCCGCGCAGCCCCTTTGCAACACATGTCAAAAATTGTAGCCGCGTGCAAGATGTCGCAGACATCATCTCTCCTGATTGGTCTGTTTGTAGTCATGCTGTGATGACATGCTTCCTTGTACGGGACAGTAAAAATAACTACCAAAATTGGCCTATAAATGCAGAAGAAACTCCACTGTTTGGTGTCTTGAACAATACCAGCCGTATAGCAACACCCCCAACGAGGGAAACTGCAGCGACATTTTCAAAACAGTGCACGTAGGTTGCGCTTGAGTATGAAGGCAAAATGTGTGCAGGACAGTCGCAATGATGTCTACGTGGACACCGCCCGCGGGAGTATACGGAGGCCTTATTTCTAAAGTCCTCAAAAAATCTGATTCAAATCAGTTGCATGAGCATTTGCAGAGGAACAGCTTGTTTGAAGTTTTTCAGTCAATGATTTAGACTGCACCGCATCACAGAAACAGCTTCGGTGAAAGTTTCCAATAACCTTCTAGTAATTTCTGATTTTGGATGTGTCTCTGTCCTCGTCCTGCTGGATCGTAGTGCTCCAGTTGATAGTATTGATCACAATATACTGATTACAACATTTTAGTACACAGGCTGAAACGTGTCATTGGGATCAAAGGAACTGCCCTAGACTGGTTTAGATCATATTTATCAGATAGATTCCAGTTTGTTCATGTTGATGCTGCATCTTCAGCACAGTGTAAAATCAGCCATGGAGTTCCACAGGGTTCTGTGTTGGGACCAATCCTGTTCACAACATGTATGTTTCCATGGGCAACATTAGGAAGCATTACATACATTTCCACTGCTCTGCCAATGATACAGTTAAATTTATTGATGAAACCAGATAAAACTAATCAGCTGGTCAAACCTCAAGCATGTCTCAAAAGCACAAAGGCCTAGATGACCTGTAAAACTGAAGTTACTGTATTCAGCCCTAAACACATTAGAGATACACCGTCTCATTATACAGTCACTCTGGATGGCATCACTGTGGCCTCCAGATCTACTGTGAAGAACTTTGGTGTTATCTTTGACCAAGAGCTGTCCTTCAACTCTCACATGAAGCAAGACTTGAGGACTGCCTTCTTTCATCTGTGCAATATTGCCCAAATCAGGAACATCCTCAGAGTGATGCTGAGAAACGTGTTGATACATTTGTTACTTCTAGGCTCGATTATTGTAATTCCTTATTGGCAGGATGTCCTAATAACTCTCTAAAAAACCTCCAATTGATCTAAGATGCTGTAGCGAGAGTACTGAAAGGAATTGGAAAGAGAGATCATATTTCTCCCATTCTACATTTTCTTCACTGGCTCCCTCTAAAATCCAGAATTGAATTTAAAGTCCTACTTCTTACTTACAAAGCTCTTAATGATCAATCTTCAGTATACTTTAAAGACCTTATCAGTCCGTGTCGTCCCAACAGAGCACTTTGCTACTTGTGGTTTCCAAAAGTAGAACAGGAGGCAGAGCTTTCAGTTACCAGGCTCCTCTCCTGTCAAACCAGCTCCCCATCTGTGTTCAGGAGGCGGAAATCCTCTCAGTTTTTAAAGATTAGACTTTAAACTTTCCTCTTTGATAAAGCTGATAGTTAGGGTGGCTGAGGTGATCCTGAACCATTCACAGTTATGCTGCTATACTGTAGGTTCAGGCTGCTGGGGTCTTGGTCTCTCTCTCTCTCTCTCTCTGTTAAAAACAGATTTTCCTTCCCACACTCACCAAGTGCCAATGTGCTTGCTCCCGGGGGATTGGTCGGGGGTTCCCTCTCTCACTCTTACTTTGATGTCATTACACGGCGTTCACTTTTTGATGTAAATCTCCTTGATGTAATTTTGATCATGATTTGGCGCTACATAAATAAAACTGAATTTAATTAAATGACTTTATATTCCAGGTTTAAAATGTAATCATTTGCTGTTTTTCACTGATTCATATCAATGTAACTTGATTCTCTTTAAATTTTGAAACATAGGTTGGAAAAAACCATTTGAAAAGGTCCCCATAGGTTCATAAAATTGTCTTTGAATAATTTATATTAGCCTTGTTACACCTGGATTTGTTGTTGGGGCTTTTTTAGTGTGAAAGGTAAACAAAAAAAAGAGAGAAAATGGTTGTATCTTCATAAACTGCACAGTCACATGTTTCAATAAAAGGAAAAATAAAAGGTAATAAACAATTTATCAATAGGTGGCACTTTTTAAAATCAATAAGCAGTAAAGATAGTCATTGAAGCCTCATGTAACTACAAATGTGCCAATTATCTATGAACTGCATCTTTTAGTGTAATCATCTTGATTTTTATGCATTGTATTTTATCCAGCAACAGTACAGCATAATGCTAGCTGTAGCTTTCAAGTCCTCTGATAACCACCATATCAAAGTATATCTCCAAAAAATGAAAAATATCTCCAATAAATGTAACCTTAAGGGTTTGCCTGTTGACAAATCTCTCATTTAGAATTGATGACCTCGGTTTTCTTATTGTGTACAAAGCCAAGCTAAAAGTCATCACCCACCTCTACACCTGCAAGATTTACAACAGCTACATGAAGAGGAAAGTGTTCAGAAAACTCAGCAGGAGTCAGTGTTTGTAGGTGAGGATTCCACGTGTTGCCTGAAGAGAGCTTGGTGGGTAGGCACAACCGTGTTTTCTTGAGTGAGGATGTTGACATAGTGTTTTAAAAAGGTACATTTGGGGCTCCAGTTTTAAAGGCTCACCGTTAGAGTAGTGCTCTGGGGTTGGGTGGCTGCTCAGCCTTTTGTCGTGTGAGGTGAGAAAGTCCCGGTTGCTAATGAGGCTCTCCAACGTTGTGTCCTCGAGCTGGGCATGCTCATTGAGGCTCTCCTTCAGGTCTGGTAGAGTCTTGTCCAGTTGATCATCCTCCCCTAGATAAGCATAAGGGCAGTAATCCCGTGTACGAGAGTAGATGTTGGCATTGTCGTAGCAGTCAGAGCAGATGACCAGTGGACCTGCACCACCTGGCGAGAAAGAGCAAACATCTATACAAGCGTTGCATGTTTGTTGTATTTCAAGCCTTTAAAATAGCTTATTGTTCAATAAGATGCACAATTTCAAGCACATTTCTGCTTGCGAATACTGTTCTACACTCTTGTAAGCATCTAAGCCCTTTTTGAGACTAAATAAACACAGTAGGTACTATTTTAAATGGTCTGGTGTGCTTATAGAGACACTGCAGTCTATGTTTTGTTTTTTTATGTAAAAAGTGACAGCCCTAATGCACATACATGAAAATACCTGAATGTTAACACAACTACATTTGCATTTATTAGACAAGCTGAATGGTCTTGTTGAGAGGCACAGATGTTGCAGTTTCAAAAGCCATTGCATAAAATAAATTCCTGGAAAAAAATATACTGTGTCTGTGTGTTGATGACACTAACCTGTGGGGACTCCAGCCAGTCCGTCGCGAGACTCCCCAGGGTGGAAGCTGCTACGGCCAGTGAACAGAGAGCCCACCTTGCAGTGCAGCAGGCCATTGCCTTCAGTTTCCACTTCACCACTGTCTCCATAACACACACCTGGGACAAGCATAATAATTAGTCACTGTCTGGATCAGATTCCAGCTGAAACAAAAGCACAAACCCAACAGGCACGAGAGTCTCCCAAAACCTTTGAATGATGAAAAGCATGTCTGAGAAGCTGCATTTTATTCAAAGGTGTTCAAAAATTTGATGCATTTGTTTGTTTGGCATGTCAGAAGTGATTCATACATAAGGCAGAGGTGACAATGTGCCCTTGTTATGTTTGATTTTTTGTAGTCTTGTAATCTTTGTGATGTCAACATCACAAGCTTTGTTTTCTTGTTACAATGTTGACATAACCCAACCCACTAGAGAAAAACTCGCAAGCATTTGATGTGGAAATTTTGTCCATAAATACCAGAAATAAATCAGTCTTTATAGGAGATTTCTAATCAAAGGTCAGTACACAGCAAACTAAAAAAAAAACAGTGACTTCACCTGAAGACTGTATATAGCTATTGTTAAACTGCTGGAATAATATAGGGTCCTACATGTAAAATGTTCATGATACTAAAAGTTGACCATAGCAAATGAAAAATAAAAGGCACGGTATAAATATGAACACAAACAAGATACAACAGGAAGGTCTAACTGGTTTTGTAGTCGCAGGAGGTGCTAACGTTTCTGGTAATCTAAAGCGTATGCTTGATAATAGCATAGTGGATATTATACATGCAGTAATAAGTGAACACTGCAATACTCGTGAGTGCTCATTCATAAAAACTGCACTTATAATCTCAAGATTATGACATAATTATCCTGTGGTTATAAAAAGACAATGCTTTAATGCAGATCAAATTCTACATAATTTTTCTTGATCATGAGAAGACAAAAACCAAACATAACATTATCTGTGGAGCTGACATTTGTGGAATCCACTGTTTAAAAGACTACATACCATCTGTGCCCTTATGGACATATCCATTGGAGAGAGGAGGCATGAGCTGCTGGTGGCTGCCAGCCTCAGAATTACTGTAGCCCTCCTGAGGCTCTGACAAAGTTCCCTGAGAGGACAAGTAGCTTGGGATATCTGCTGGCAAATTCATCTCATCTGCAACAGACAAAACATAGTTTTGTGTCTTACTCTCTCGACAAAGTGTCCACCATTGGTTTTATTTCACATAACCAATGGTTTTATATTCAATCTACTAACCTGTGTTGGTGATACTGTAGTCTTCACTTTTCCTGCGCATGTGATAGATGACAATGACCCACACCAGTGAGGTTCCAACCACACAGCACACCACCACAATCACCACAATCCCCACCGTGGTCCAGCCGTCCTGGTCGTACCCCGTGGCAGTATCGCAGTTTGGTGAAGGTGAGACACTCAGGTAGATGTGGCCTCGCTCTGTGCCCAGAGTATTAGACATGATGCAGGTGTACTTCCCAGCATCAGCAGGACCAGCGTCAACTATGATGAGGAGCTGGTTGGCTGCAGCGAAGAAGTGGCGCTCCGTCAGTACCAGAAGTCCATCATCTTTGGTCCAGTTCAGACGGGGTGCTGGGCTGCCTCCAGCGATACACTGCAGCACAGCAGTTTCACCTCGGGCCACTGTTCTGTCCTCCAGCGGCCGCATGAAGGATGGAGTTTCTGGAACAGAAGAAGATTTATTGATTTATGATTTAACAAGAATTATTCATTGTCATTCATGTTACTGTATTTCATTTATTAAATCACTGACCATATTCAAATCTCAGGAGCATTCACAAAATTTGTGTCAAAGATAATCCGCCCAGCCAGATTTAATGCCACATGGCCCTGGTATAACACGGTTTGGTTTTACATTGTCAGTACTTAAAACTGGCAAAGTGGCAACATGTAAACCGGAGCTTGTAATAAGAGATAAACATAAAAAAGCGGAGTGACTCAGCTGAGACGACACGGAAGTAAAGAAATCAGTAACACATTCCAATGCACTGTGCTGATCAGGTGCAGGACTCACCCAGGACAGTGAGGGTAGCATTTGCTGACAGGGTGCCAGCTGCATTCTGAGCTGTGCAGCTGTACACTCCCATGTCTTCTGTCTTCACATTAGCGATGAAAAAGATGTCATCATCGGGCATCACATGCATCCTGCGCTCTCGAGCAGCAGGGAAGTCAGTGCCTCCGTCCTTTTGCCAAGCAATCTGGGGTGATGGATGGCCTTCAGCAGCGCACTCCAGCCTGGCCATGGTCCCAGTCCGGATTGTCAGATCCATGGGAGTCTTGAGAAAGGAAGGCAGCTCTGAAAAACAGAAAACAGAAAATCCAGGGCGGGAGTTTGCAAAAGAGGCATATGTGTATCAGATTGGGATCAAAAATCACCTGTAAATAAATCTCAGGGTTTTGCTCTTTTAATGCTATCACTGAGTAATTGTGTAATATTACTATTCAAACTATTAAACTTTAATGAAACTTAAACTAATTACAAGGGCCCTGTATTGAGTGAGTACATCTACAGAGGGTAAAGGACTGCATAGCAAGGGAAAAACCGATGACCCCACTGACACTCATTGATCACATCCTCACCATTGACAGTAAGTTTGGCCCTGTTGGAGTAGTTGGAGCCAAAGTGATTAGAGACCACACACTGGTACCGCCCCTCGTCAGTGAAGTTGACATTGAAGAGGTGAAGTACAGTTGTATAGATCAGCTCTCCCTCCTGATACCGGGCATAGTTCTGGACTTCTGCATCGTACAGCACCTCCCCATCCTTCCGCCACGCTGTGGTCATCGGCGAATCGCTGCTGCTGGACGCAATGCAGCTCAGAGTCACGTTGTTCCCCCGCAGAGCCACAGACGTCTCTGGGTGAGTTGTGATCTGAGGCTTGGGGAAATCATCTGTCCAAGAGGAGGACAAACAGTGTGAATCTCAGCATTTACTAAAATCTGAAAATTCTTACAGACCTCTTTTAATAATAGGGTTGACACCTTTCAGTCGGTTGCTCAATCAGTTGGTTGAGGAGTTCATGTCCAACCAAAATCTCATTGGTCGAACAACCGCATGTGCATCTGCGCGTAGTCAGACAGTGGCCGAAAGGCTTCTAATGCATTAACTACATCAGTCACGGTGCCTACATCCCTGTACCACATTAAACACCAACACCTCCTCCATCACGTAACTACAAAACCCAAACAACACAGAAACATGAACACAATGATCATGTAACTGCAACATTCCCAGAAATCATTGCGACCTAACAGTTCTCCCATTCTGGAAGAGACTGAACACACATTTAAAAAGACAAACAAAAGGTCGAGTTTAAAGTCCAAGTTTTGTTTTCAGCCGTTTGTGTTTCACAGCTGCGATCGGATGGTTCGCTTGTTCTCTCTTAAAGCTTCATGTGCGTATGAACATATACTGAGAACATTTCAACATATGTGGTTTAACAATCGCCTTATTGTGTTGTTTGAAACACTGACTGTGTCATCCCCTCGCAACACATTCACCTGGTTTTGTTATCCTTGTAAAATTAGACAAAAAAGTTGTTTGTATATAATCATAACTATATAGAATTGTGCTGTGATGCTGTGTGTTTATATAGTTCCATTTTCATATGGCCATGTGTACACCTGGCAGCTCTGAGGCAGTTCTTGTTTTAGTATTTCAACATAATGAAGATAAAAATAACTTATCGTGCAGCAAAAAGCTTCTTTTGTTTGTTATTGTTTTTACCAGTACCAGCCAGGGTCCACTGACTTTTTTGACACTGGTCACGCTAATCTAGATCTAATCAAGATGCCTTTTTCTTCGGTTGACTACAGCCCTAATTCATAAGCAAAATAAAATTTCGGGACAATAGTACATGAAGTACAACTCCTTATAAAACTCAATATTTTAAAACCTGTGAAATGTCAGGAGTTAAATTTTGTGCAGTTGTTGCAAAATGTGGAGTGGACTAATCCTGTGTACATTTCAGTGATATCCAAACATCTAAATATGACACATTATTACCACTTCCACAGATAAAACAAAGTAAAAATGCATTTTATCTATATTGGTCTAGACTGGGGACACTTGACAAAAAGAGAGAGGAAAAGACTGACCACAAACAAACTCTTCCGGGCTGATGGACAGGACATTGCGACCGAGCAGATTGGCAGGATGGGCACAGACAGCAGAGACAGACTGCTGGAACTGTCTGCCTGTCAGCCAAGGACCGAACCACTGCATGTGACAGTCACACAGCAGGCTGCTCGTGTTCAGCATGCTGAGAACAGAAAGGGATTTCAGGAAGTGTGAGAAGGGTCATTGTAAAATTAGTTTGAATAGTAAAACTAAACCATTGAACATATGAATATTAAATAGGGATTTAAAGAAGTTAAATAATGATTTATCCTAATAGAAAACCAAACAATATGTACCTGCATGAAATGAAGTTTGCTACCATCTCTACAATATACAGGTATCTGTAAACATAACAGTAACTCCAATGCTACTTGACTATAACAATTAGTATGCAGCAAGAGTAGCTGTGTTTTCTTAAATCAAGTAAAACACAAACAGAGCTCTAATGGCTCTTACAATGTTGTGTTTAATCTTGTAAATAAAGTTTTATTATGCTGAACCCCACAAGGAAGTGACTCAGTTAAACCAGAGTCACTAATGGAAAAGTAATTATTAAAGGGTCCAAATTCAAATCGTATAAACACCTCGACAATCACGTTCTAACATTTTCTCCTAGAATGGTGTTGCCAATGTGTTATTCAAACTAAGTTACGCTTTGTTCACTGAGCAAATAGTGTTATATTCAATTAAGGCAAAAATAAGCTAATTGCTAATGACAGGATATGACTACAGTCAGGATGGATTTGAGTTTGACAGCAGCTGGGGCATTTAGTCAGCAACTGCTTGAGAGACGCTCCTATGATGGCCGGATCAAATTCTCACAAAAAAGGCAAGAGACTCAACATTTCCGCTGCCTTTCTTCATGTGCAGGAGACAGCTGTGCTAACTGAGTGGATCCTGCTGCAGCTCCAAAGCTCAATCAGTGAACTTTGCTCATTCATCTGAACCTATAAAATGTATTGTTTCCCTGAGACAACCTAATAACCACAGACTGTACATAGAGTGGATGAAGCTAACATGACGTCACCCACTGGGTTGTGGACTCTCACTCTGAAGCCAGGAGTTTGGACTTTGAATGTCACCATGTTGGGTTTTTGGAGCCAGAAGCGACCATATTTGGTTATGAAGGGGGGGTGAGGAGGCCGGTCTGACCTTTTTTTTTTTTTTTTTTTTTTTGTGTTTTTTTTTTTTGGGTTTT
>OOFC01000448.1:7603-36346 GCA_900323345.1 Pseudochromis fuscus
TGCCGTGCGTCGAGGTCTGCGGGTGGCTCTGCTGGTGTGGCGGCAGGTAGCTGATGGTGGCTGTGGGGTAGCTGGATGCGGAAGAGAGGCTTGTGTTGGGGCAGTAGGCGTTCAGTGTTGTGTAAATGGGAGGTTCGGGCTGCAAGGCGGAGCCGAAGACACTAGAGGCCGCCGGCGAACACGTCGTAACTCCACCGGCTCCAATGGACACGTTAGGAGGGGGCATCTGGTTCATCTTATGGAGCTCGTCCAGTGCTTTCACAAACCCCTCGGCGAACCCCTCCTGCTCATCGGTGATGCCCCGGTTGTAGAAGTACTGGCCAGGGGTGGGAGTGGTGATCACACCGTTACTGTTTTGGATGATGAGCCTCTCTAGTTCTGGGGATGCCAGCTTCAGGGACCCCACGTCTTGCTGCCCCCCTTGGTACGGGTCTGTCTCGGCTCTCAGCTGGGATTTCAGGTTGCGATAGGGCTCTGTCAAGTTCAAATTCATATTCTGCTTTAGCAGTTTGTAGTCGTGCATTGCTGCATCTGAGTGGCCGTAAGCCGACAGAAAAGAGTCGTCATGATAAAAAGGCTGTTCCATCTTTGTAGACATAAAGTCGTAGAAAAAAGTAAGCTTACCAGCTGTTTATAGAAACACAGTCTCTGGATAATCAACAAAAGTCAGTGTCAGCAGAGAGCATGCAGTAATTCAGGCTCTCTTCTTCTCTCTCAGTGTCCCAAAAAATTCAAATGAAATTTTTAAAGAAAATCACTCCAGAAAAAAAGAGTGAAAGTCCAACAAATGCTGTCTTCAGTTGAGTATCAGCTGGTAAAAGTCTTTCCCGGACTCTTGTTGCTGTTGTTCTTCACAGTCCTGTGAAGTAAAAGTTTGATTTCTCAATTCCTGTGAGTCGATGTGTTGCTCTCGGTGCTTGTTGAGGTGTGTTCATGCGGGTCAGCGAATGCGTTTTTATATAGGAATAGACACACGCTTGCTGCCAGGGCGGTGCGGCTTCGTGATTGGCCGAACGGCTCAGTGTTCACGCCCAGTGAGAGCGACGTCATGTGACGCTAATGCCGGGAAGAGGCGACTGTAAACAAGCCTGTAGGCAAGAGAGCGCACCGAGGAGAGATCGCAGCGGAGACCGGTGTCAGAAATAGAAAAGCCCACTGCGTTTATACACCGGTTTGTGCGTTAGTAGGTTGAATAAGTGGTTGTTGGATAATCCGAGGCGTGAGATTATTCTGTCAGGTCAAAACACTGCTTTAAATCCACTTCCTTGTGCATTCATTTAGAGGTTGTTATAATAAATACTCTGGATTGGGATCATTTTATGAAATCAGAGTTTCGTGAAGTCTTTATAAGTTCATGTTGATGGATGATAGATATTACGTATATATACACAAAACATCCGACTTCTGTGCTGTTTATTGTGATCGATCCTGTGGAGGAAGTTGTAGTTCCATATATGGGCACGATGACGCGCAAGTTCCTCCTTAGGAGAACCGGGAAGCCACGCCCACTCCGGCCTCATTCCAGCAGCATTCCTGCTCCTGTATAAACCCAGTCCATGTGCGAGGTAGTCAGGGACTTTCTATCCCAGCAGGGAGGTGAAGTGAACTCAGCTTGAATGCATCCATCTGTATTCACACGCAGCGTTTAAATCATCCGTCTGAGAAGAAAACATCTACATCCGAAGGCACCCTTTTCATGTTTTATGTCATTGATAGTGACATAAAGTTATTCAAATAACTCCCTGCTTCAGTCCCCAATGACACCCGAATGCAAACAGAGGTGACACACACCAGTGGAGCAGAAAACTGTGTGTGATCAGTAACAGAACTCCTCCTGCTGGATCCTGACAGGTTTGTGAGGCTCTGCTGATGTTGGGCACGTTGCCTGAAGTAACCTGCTTTGATCACCACAAGGAAACAGAGGGAAATTTTGTCCAGCGCGAACCAAACCCAGCCAATTATCTCAAATAAGATTTATGTTCAGTAATTTACCCTTTTGATCTCGAAAGCTTGTTTCACTAAAACGACCGTCCACTTAGTTTGTGCTCCACAGGTAGAGGAAATGTGATTCCTCAATAATGCACCTGTCTCGGTGGTGGAGAAGGGAACCTTTGTCTCCTGTTTGTACTTCTTCCAACGCCCACACAAACACGCACAAATGCCTTCACCACTGTATCCCATATCCCTCCGCAGACAAAACAAGTCAGGTAGGATGCTTTGCTAAATCCTCCAGCTGCACCTGAGGGATGAATCTCTGATCACGTTCAACGGCCGTTTATACCGGCAAACACCTCAATAACAAATCTCCTATTCTCACATGTGCACTGGAGACAAGGCCAGAGTAGAGTACGTATTACAACTGAACAATAAAATACAAAAATGCACCCATCTTCATTCAAATGAGCAGATGATCAGTTTCACAAACCCGTACAACCCTATCAAATGATCACACCACCCACCATGTTCCAGATGTGTTCTCATGAAGGGATTATAAAATAGATGTTACTTAACAATACATAAAGGCAGGTTTTTTTTCAGGTTTGCATTTGTGCTAAAACAAATTCAAGTAGCTACATTGTAAATGTATTTAGGCTCAGCATCCTGGTTATTTATGCTCTTCTTTAAGGCAAACACAAAGATGTATTTTTCCAAATCAATCTCATTTTCATTCTTTACTGAGCTTTTCACCTGAGATACAAGTTCACCCCTGATTGGTGGAGGTTAGGCAACAAAAACTAAACTGCACACAGTACATATTTGTATAATCAGAACAAGTGCAGCCCCGCCTTTGATTATTTAACCTTTGACAGTCTCATCCACACAGTGTCAGTCAGCACATAACCAAAGTGTGCTGGAGAAGGGGGCTGGATCCAGCTTTCAACAGGCTTTCCCTCTGGCGGCGAATAGTCACAGCGACCCTGTAACAACATGTAGCTGTTATAAGAACGCACATACAGAGATATTTGCTCAGACATTCCCTGTTATCATGTCCAGGCCTAAAGGGAATGCTCCTGTTAGGCAACTCAACAACTTTTAAAGCCCTCACAGAAGTGAGAACACAACTGTTTACTATCTTCTTGACATGACTCGGAAAGATGGCTGACATCACCACTTTTAAGGCCGTCACGCCTGATCATAATTTCCTAATCTCAGGTAATTCTCTGGCATTCAGAGGGACTATTTTAATTCTATGCCTTTTTGTCAGTATCCATGGGAATATGGACAAACAGAGGGAAAACAACAGTTCCTGGCAGTGTTATGTCTCCACTTTGCCACCTCCCTTATAAATTCTATTCTCTGAGCAGCTGCCTGTTTCTGATGCTGCCCTGCTCTGCTCAGCTCTGCTTGGGTTTAGGTTTTATTCAGCGTTGCGGTTCGAGGTTGACCACAGTCCCAGTGACATTCTGGCACAGAACAACAGTATAGGGTCCAGAGTGGTGAGTGTTTACGGGAACACTCGTGAGGTGGCACCGTGCCATCCTGCCAAATGTTAGTCAAAAGCACTCGTGTAAGCCAACCAGTGGGAGAGACAAATGTGCGAACGTTGAGACAGATGTACGGCATGTTTCATATGTGATATTGTTTTTGCCCTGAACAATCTTTATTAATCACCCCATCAATTATAAACAGCCGAGCTGTGAATCTGAGGCGGATTTAGTTCTAAACAATGACGTGGTAATTAGTTAAACACTTCAGTTATCAGGTTTCAGCCTTTGCAAGAAAAAAAAAAAGTGGCCGACATCTTAGTCACATCTTGATTAGTCACATCTCTGTTTAGTCTGTTTAGATTTAGAGTTGTTCTGTACACTCAAGTACAGAAATTCCTTCCTCTGAGTTCTGCTTTTTTTATTTTTTACTTACAGAAGTTGAACTGATAGCCAAGACCTGCTCTAGGATTTTAGTGGTGATGTGTTTTTTTTTTTTTATGCATATTTTCTGGGCAAACTTTCAAAGAGTTCCAGGGCAGGACGAGCTGCTTGGCAACAGACTCGGTTTTAACAGTCAGGATCACATGGATGAGAGCCAAAACCAACTGAGTGTTACCTGCTCTGGTTCCTGGGTGAGTTTGGGAAAGGCAAGGCCTGAGGGTGGAAGGAAGCTGTTTACCGTAAGATTAAGAAAAGTGTGTGTGTGTGTGTGTGTGTGTGTGTGTGTGTGTGTGTGTGTGTGTGTGTGTGTGAGCAAGCACGTACATCACTCAGGGTGGAGTATTAGTGTTTTTTTTGACCACAGTGTGAACATCTGCAAGAAGGGAGGAGATAAGAATAATAAACATTTTCTCAGTGGATTTTTTTTATCTATTGTCTGCACATCTCATCTCTTTTTCTGTTGTAGGATGAACTTTGTTTATTCCCACAAAAAGTAAGAAATATTTTACGATGTGTGTGAAAGAGATTAAGTATTTTGGTTTTTATAATAATCTTTTTTTTTTGCCTCCTTACTCGCACAATATTTCCTGCTCCTACACAGAAAAATCCCCTTAATTTCTTCACCCTATAGAGTCTGTGTTTCAACAAAGCAGGCTTTCACAATAAGGTGCTTATGGTGAGGATTGAGCTCTCCTCACCTCCTCCTCTCAAACCGTCCCATTGTGCTTCGCCACCTCTGCACAACTCTCCTTTTGTCAGAGCCGGGCAGCAGCCTACTTGGCGCCTGCTTCTCCACAACGCATCGTCCTTTTTTTTGCTGCTCCATCTTCGTGACTCAGAGCAGCTATAGGGCAGCGGGGGCCAATCCGAGGTCAAAGCCCCAAAGCTGGCTCCTCACTTCAGAGTCTTTCCCCTGACCTTCACAACTCCTCCAAACACCCACTCAGCAGAAAAGAGTTGGGGAGAGCGCGGCAAGAGCGGGTGGGCAAGGGGACAGAGAAAGACAGGCTCAGTCAGATGAGGTTTGTTTGTGAAGTGCCCTCTTGACAAAGCGGCTGACTCCTTCATTTGGACATAATGGGGCCTCTCATCCATAGCGCTGCTGTTCTCCTTTGTGACTGTGGTCACTCTATTGCCAGGTCTATTAATAGAGGGATCCATCATCTTGTACAGCATCATCATCATCCTCGTCAACATCACATGATGGCCTGATGGTGTTTTCCTCCGCTCCACTCTGTTAATCCCAAATGGCCAGTGTTCCATCTATTCACACTTCAGCCTCTTTCCACCTAAATGTGACACTAATTTGAATGTCAAAGTTCACAGGCTTTTTAATTGGAGATGCTTGACTTACTTCAAGTCTGACACGCATCACTGCATCTTGTTTAGCGTGACAGCGTCAGTATAAGATCTTTGAGATCTGGCAATCTGCCTCAGTGTTGAGGAACTAAAACTGTGCTGCAGTGAAATATCCACGTCTGAATGGTGCTGAGATTTAATACAGTTTAAACTTGTTCCTCATATTTAAAAAACTGCCCCTGTGCCATTGTCATGAATATAACCAGTCATACAAACTACCATATTTTCCGGACTATAAGCCACTACTTTTTTTCCGACGCTTTGAACTTAAACACCGGTGTGGCTCATGTATCGCTTGTTGGCTTTTTACAAGCTAGCAAGCTCCGTGCCGCCGATACATTTAGCGTCGTCACATCAGACCCGGTCAGAGTGGACCACATGAAACTGTTCGAATAAATTCAATAGTGGCTTATAGACAGGTGCACTCAATAGTCCGGAAAATACGGTAATGCTGTGTTTGTATGAGGCTATAAACATGTTTATTTGTCCTGTAAAGATGGTCATGTTAACATGGAGACTGATTCTCTGTTTGAGTATGCCTCAAGTGGCCATTGAAGGAACTGCAGTTTATTTAATATTTAATTAATTTATACGTTGTTGAAATTTCTGTAATATTTTGGTTTTATTTACCACAATAAAACCCTGTATGTTAAATATGTGTCTAAATATTTCTACGTTTACAGAAGCAGCGGCCTCACAGAGCTGCGAGGAGCTGGGTGCTGACCATAAACTGTATATTGAAATGGACTAACTAATAAGGGCTCACAAATCAGGCCACTGAAGGCTGGCTCCAATTGACTTTAATTCAAAAATGTTAATTTTCAATAATGAAATACTCAGTCAATATATTTTTTCTACAAGTCATTCAAGTCCATCAGAGTACAGATTCAACACTCGAGTGCATTAATGCTTTTCCTATATAATTAGAATTAGTATTAGTCCATGTTGCTCAACTGAAACCATAAACAACATCAGGCTGAGCAGCCGACATGTGCAAGACTCAGTGATGGACACAGAAAATTCAAACCTCTGCCAAAGCGAAAGGAAAAAAAAATCTTGCTGATCTTACGTGAGGTGATAGTTGGAGGGAAAAAGAGCTGCGCCTACACCCATGCCCAAGGCAGTGTACCAAGGAAGAGAGCACAACAAGTCCAAATCAGCCGGCGTGGAAAGAATCTGTACATCTATCATTTGGAGACGTATTTAATACTATGTGTGTTTGACATTTTGAATTTACTACTCTTAACTTTCAACAGATATGCAGCATTAAATCAATTCTGACACCAAACTACATTTTTCCAGAGAGGGAACTAGACAATTTAGCAACTCCTTGAAAAAAATACTGTGTATATCAGACTCTGGATACTGAAATCTATCACACTCATTTATTACAAAAGGACAGAGGTATATAGCCTGCTCTGCAGCCCCAGCGTCTCGGGCCCAGTCCTGTCCTTGGCCGTGTTAACTGAGGGGACTCTCAAGGTCCTGCATCCATCCTGCTCAGTGAACCTGAAGCAGCCTGTAGAGGCTGTGAGTCAGGTAGCTGACCGAAGCTACAGGGGGCAGCCTCGCTGAAAGAGAGGGGAGAAATGAAAGAACAACTGTTAGTCAGTCTAAAGTGTGGGTCAGTGATGTTAGCGCCCGAGGCCAACACGTTTGGCTGTGTCCCATGGCTCCATTCATCCATGTTTTCCTTCGTTTACACTGTCCTGTCGTCCTCTGTTCATTAGTGCGCAGCGCAGGAGCATGCAGACGAATGTCGAGTGTGCTCCTAATGATCTTGCCCTATTCGAAGTTATAAGTTAAAAGCCAGGGAGCCTGTAGCGCAAGAAGACATTTAATGTAACAGAGGGGAATGCGGGGGTGAGGGTGTTGTGGCATGAGAGAACAATTGGCTCCAGATCTTTCCTCTGTGTGAGTGTGTGAGTGTGTGTGTGCGGGTGCATCTGTGCGTCTCAGGGGGAGGAAGCCAGGGATTGGAGATAGCTGACATTTTATCCTCACAGTCTTGAAGTGGCAAATAAAATATACTGCACAAATTCCTCTTCTCCACTGAAGTCTGCGCACATTTGATCCCAGTGTGTTTGCCGTCTGCCAAACAACTTTGAGATTTTCTTTGAGTGGGTCTTCTCAGTTATGGTTTTGGCTCAGTCACACAGCCACAGCCGCTCCGTGGTGTGTGTGTGTGTGTGTGTGTGTGTGTGTGTTTTCTTTTGGTTCTTTATCTGCCACATGGTCAAAACATGGCGTTGGCTTTTAATAAAACAAAATTCCTCTAGCACAGTATTGCTCCGTCAGCCTCCGTGGAGCTTGTGCTCATTTTTTAAATAAAATAAATCATCAACCTAAGCAGTAATTTATTAGAAGGTTTTTGCCAACACAGGCAGATTACAAAGCAGCAGCTCTGTCATTTTCTGCTTCCACTTTGATAACCAGCAAAATCGTCTTTATCAGAAAGCTCTGTGTGTGAATAATCACATATGCTTCGCAAAACTCCCTTTTCCACTTTGCCTGTCAGCAGTTGGTTTTTGTCTGTGTTGAGTCTCATCTTCGGTGTCTGATCCACTTCCTGGTTTCCCTCCCAGTCCAAACAAATATAGAGGAATCTTTGCCGTGCGAGACACTAGGACGTCATAGCATGGGTAAAGCCAGACCAGGGAATCCCTTCAGGGGGATATGAATGATGGGAAGGTCATGACCTTGACAGGAATGACCTCACTGATTGGCAAGAAGTCAGAGGTACAGAGTTCAAGGCAATGACAGCAGGGTGAGTAAAGCTTAACTCACACACACACACCCTCAAATTTAATGAAATAATATAAGCAAACAGCAATTCAACAACTCTTACAACACATGTTGTTAGTTTACTGTTGTGTAAGAGTTTTTTCTGGTGGAAATCCTCTGGGATCCTTCAGGTTAGGGACAGTTCAGAGAAAAGGTGCAGTGCCAGCGCTTTCTGCAGGCAAACGCTCACATGCAGGTTTTACTGTCATCTTAAAAGAACCACAGATTTTCTGACTTTGTCTGCGTCGGCAACTCCTGCTAAGCCTCGGGGAGTCTTTGCGTGATCCTGTAACTGAGCGCCATTCCCGACGCCCGGGACCCGGCACGTCTTAAACAAGCCTGGACACGGATGCCCTGGAGTGAATCAGTGCCTGTAAAAATCATCCAACTCCCCCACAAACACCCACATATTTTATCCGCTCACACAACCACACACACACACACACACACACACACACACACACAGAAACTACACTCCACTCTCACTCACAGTCACACTCTTACTCACATATGTAAATGCTCTTTTGCTGGTGCACCACCTTGTACACAGCTTAAAGTGAACCCACACACACACACACACACACACACACACACACATCTCATAGTGGCCCATGCCTCAGCTCAGCCTGCTATCAGACATGTTTTTCCCGCTCACCTCAGCTGACAATTACTGTTTGCGTCCTCTGAGCTCGGACAGAGATCTCGTGCTGATAAGATGTGGAGGATGGTATTAGGAGCAGTCTGCAGGTTGCGATGGGTGGAGGCAGACAGAGGCAGCCACAGGCAGCACAATTAGCAGTTTGTGGTCTTTTAGTGGTGCACTAATTACCTCACATTTAATGTAGTTTACCTTAAGTAGAGCATTTAGGAAGCTTTGCACCAAATATAGACTCTCTGGGCAATTTAAGAGTCTCGTTTGGTCACAAATTACTGTTTAATTGTTTGCGAGGCACAGTTGTTTACAAGTGCTTCAAACAGAGAAGACATCACGCCACATAAGAGGCTTGTAAGTTCGGAAGTTGTCACAACAATTTAACTTTTGGGGAAAAACACTTATTCGCTGTTTGATGAAGATTTGAGTGATAAGGCTAAAAGCTCTCTCTTGTATGAAGCTACAACAGGTTAGCTTAGCCTCAAAACAAAGCTTAGCCTTTTATTTAATTGCAACAAAAAAAGTAATTACTGTATTTCCATCCACTATTGAGCGCACCTGTCTATAAGCTGCTATTGAATTTATTCAAACAGTTTCATGTGGTCCTCTCTGACCGGGTCTGACGACGCTAAATGTATCGACAGCACGGAGCTTGCTAGCTTGTAAAAAGCTAACGAGCTTCGTGCTGCGGATACATGAGCCACACCGGTGTTTAAGTTCAAAGTGTCGGAAAAAAGTAGCAGCTTATAGTCCGGAAAATACAGTACTATTTTAGAAATCAGCAACATAAAATGTTAGGCAGCTTCATCCACTACTGCTGCACAATTACCAGGAGTTGGTTCATCAAGATAAGTAGTAGTGAGATGAAGAAGAGGCTGAAACAAGGTAAAATTGTTCAAAGGACAGAGTCAGCTCTTGATATAGTGGCTTTCTGTCATTTTCTATCTAATATTTCCATTTATGTTCGTTTCTTGTGTAATTTAAAGAACCTCCTCAGAGATCCACACGTGCCTGATGTTTCATATCTCCTGGAACATTTAAGTCACAAGATATTATTGTAGTACAGTCATTTATTTGTTGTTTTCATTGTGAATTTTCAACCTCTCCCGTGTTTTTTCAGCACTTCAAGATTTCTCAGATTGGTGTTTCCCTTCAGGTGTTGTGCATAAAACCTGCTCTAGGGGAATAAAAGTATTGTGACATCTACTTGAGTTTTAGCACAGATTAAAAGGTATATTCTCATATTATAATATTCTCATCTGCCTCTCAGGGAACCTCACTCCACTCCCATAATCTGACAGTTACATGTAATACATTTGTTTTACCTTTGAACTTACACACAGTCACCAAAAAAACAGCAAAAAAACTTGTGCAACATGAAGCGTTCAAAGAGTTTTCCTTGAAGTCAAGAACAAACATCTTCCCCTCTTCATATCTCACTCTGAAAGTTTGGGCTTAGTCATCTTCACAGTGCCTGTCAAACAGTTCGCTGCTTTGTCATTCCTCATCACCGTGTCAGGCTGGGCAAAGTCAGAGGTGTCCTCATTTATTATCACATCTACCTCCTTAATAAAGACAAGTTGTTGTGGTGAATTCTTGCAGAATCACATGCATTTTTGTCTCTAACACCCACATTTGTAAATGGATCTTAAAGAACTTCACAGTTGAGACGCCTCAGAAAAAACCCCACCACCATCCAGGTTTTTATTTTCCACATGAGAAACAGGAGAGTCTGATGTTCAGCGCCTGATGTTTCCTCTCACGGCTGCCGGTTGTTTTGAAGCGCATGTTTTTTAATGGGGCTTTTGCTCGGCGTTTCACTGTAAAGCGCAAGGACAGAAATAGCTAAACAATGCCTGGCGGCTAGAGGCTCGCATCCATAATGACCCCAGCCTTGTGATTGAAGAGGCCCCTCTAAAAGGCAGAGCAGGTGGAAGTGTAGGTGGTCTCCCCCCAGCGCTCTCCTCACACTGCATACACACACACAGCTGCCCCACAACACATACACAGGCGCACTGGTGGTGTATGCGCTGCTGTTTTCACTTCACTCCCCGACACTCACAGCTACACACACCACCAGACCCTCAGAATAAGTGGCTGAAATGACACACGAGGAGATAAATCTATGGCCGTTCTTGCTTTTCTTTGCTTTGCGGGTATTTCAGTGTACGAGAGGCTGATGCTTGTCACCAACTCCTCTCGATTTATTCGACACTTTATGAGCATGTATTGTTGCATCTCTGTCTGAAGACTGCCTCCGTAAAACAAAGCATCTGTAGGGAGCTGTCAGCTTTCTCTTCTGCTGTGAGTAATAGCGAGAGTTTTGCTCTCATCCCATTGACGTTCTGAAACGACGATGCGGTGGAAGTGACTGTTTGAGAGTATCTCCATTCATCTATTTGAAACGCTGCAGCAGCACCGCGATACTAAAGAGGGAAAACGAGTTTCGGTGTCAGACATAAAAGAAACTTTAAGTGCAAACTTGGCCGGCATCTGCGCAGTCAGTTGGCTTCGTCTTCATCCTTACCACAGGCACTCGATAACCGACTTGTCAGTTCAGCTTTTGCAGTTGCTCACACAGACGAGCCGTTCCAACTGCGTAATTATGCGAGCATGTGTGTCCAACTTTCATTTGATGTTATGGCTTTAACCCCTGCCAACAGCCTCAACCGTTCAACAAACCCTGTGACTCATGAACCCTCGTGACATCTGATCCTGAATATATGGACATGTGTACGGTTCGGTGCTGAGAATCATTTCAGGGTTTAAGTGTGGTTTTGGATAAGCAGATTGGTTTCTTTGTGGTACCGACAAATGAGTGCGGATGCTGTATGCAGATGATTGCATGCAGGTGGATCCGCACACAGATGTTTTTCTCTGCTGAAAGGGCACGTAAACACACACACACACACACACACACACAGTGGCTGCCTCCCCATCTGCTCCTCTCTCCCTCACATGCATGCACATACACTCTTAAACATTAAGAATAATTCTAGAAAAACAGCATCTCATTGCAACACGATTATCACTTGATTAAATATCAGCGTTTTAAACTAACCAACACCGCCTTAACTGTTCACCATTAAATTACATTATTAGTCTACATATGCTGTTGTAATCTGAAGGTATTTTTAAAGAAGAAAGTCCCTCGGTGCACAGGACGTGATGCCTACTAATGAATTTCCACCGCAGCCCTCGAGATGAGCACATAAAAAAACGTAAGGAGGAGGATGTCACGGTGCTGTCAGTTCAGAAACAGGACAGTAATAACCAGCTATGATTTTATCAGCGGCATGCACAAATTGTCTTGGGTCACTTTGTAACTTTTAACACACTGTAGAAAGTCTGTGCTCCACTTTCTGTTGTGTTTTCCCCTTCCCTGGCCTCCCTCCTCTGTCCCTGTTTCATCCTTAACTATCCATCTTTACAACATGCACCTGTGCTTTGACTCTCTCTGCATAAACAACCGAGCGTCTATCTCGGGTCCCCCGCCCCCGCCCCATCCAGGGATAACACAAACCACCTTGCCAATAGCCTTGATCAGAGGCACCGTGTTCTTGCAACCACATTTCCTCACAGCAGGGGCAGCGCTTCAGACTGATCTATGCGTGAGTGCAGCCACTTAAAACGGGCCATTCATAGCCATGTGGACCCAGCAGGTGCTTCTTCCCCTCCCTCTCCTCTGCATGTACCAAACCCTTGCTTTTCCCATCCACTTCCTCATCTTCCTCCCTCTCCCCATGCTAGCTATCCATCCACCCACATCCCTGTATCAATTAAGAAGGATCAGAGAGCAGAACAATGTCCTGAGGCAAATCATCTGCAGCATCAAACCTAATCACATTAGCACGGATCCTTTCACGCAGGTTAGTACACTCGCTCAGCTGGCTGAGTGTCTCAGGCAGTAGGCTAATGAATGGATGCTATCTAATGCTTGTCAAACACTTCGCATCTCCCGGCTCGCCTTGGAGTGAGAAGGAAGTTGTATTGAACCTAAACTCTATTAGTATTGATTGCAATATTTGCGTCAATTCTTCATTCATGCTCAGCTCGCTGTGGTGCAGTCCCCGTCATGTCCCAACTCACCCCTGTGTCCTTCAGTACAGACGTGACATCCGGTGCTGCCGCCGTAGTAAGGTTTTCACACAGGATGTTGAGGGGGCAGAGAGGATGTTCAAACTATGATCGCATCCTGTGGTTATGTGTGTGTGTGTGTGTGTGTGTGTGTGTGTGTGTTTGTGGGTGTTTGTGTCTGCTTTTTATTGAATTCACTGGAAGATGTAAATGATAAACGACAAACATGAACTCCAAAGTGTGAAGAGATTGTACCTCGTGATAAGCTTCTCGTGTTCCACTGCTGCCAACAGATTATTAACATGTCACTTACCACAGGTCAGCCTTTCCAACTCCTACCAGTTTGTCACAGCTGAGGTGTTTTGTGGGTGTATTGTATGTATGTATCTGACATTTTTTATTTCTCAACATCATCTACTGCTGGAGCTTAAATCTTTCTCCAAAAATAAGCAGAGCAGCTCCAGAATCCTTGCATTGCTGCTGCGTGGCTTCAGTCATATTTTGACAGGATTATAAACCAATACTTTGGTTTTGATCACATAACGTCAACCAAATGATATTTCTATAATCTGGAGCTGCACTTTGTCTATGGTGCTAAGATCAAAATGCTATGCTATCATGTGCACATCTGCCAACAAACACGATTTTTATTTTTTGGTGCAAAAATATCAATTTCACCTTTTCCCAATTGTTTTTCAATTAAAAAAATGGCACATTTATACTGGTACCTTCTTGTTTCGCTTCGGTTTTGGCGCAATTACACTGGCAAAAAAGTACCTGGAACTTGGTACCTAGGTACCTAGGTACAGGTACTTAAATCTTATTGGTCAGAATCGTCACTGCGTCGTTGTGTCATCGCTGTGCGGCGCGTAATCTGTCCCCGCAAACACGTAGGCATTTTTAAATCTTCGGCAAACTGTGCAGACGTGTTTGAAATAACAACAAGAAGAGAAATGGCATCTGTTAGAAATCCTGCCCCATGGACTCAGGACGAGGTGCAAACCTTTCTGTCATTAGTCGCTAATGAGAAAATCCAGTGGGAGCTGGACGGCGCGGTCAGAAACGAAAGAAACGCATAAAAGATGACATCATGAATGAAGACCAGCTACACAGAGGAGGGACTATCCTCTGCAATGTAAATGCAACCGAGGGGGGTCGATCCCGAGCGATCCGAGGCGAAGTGAAGCGAGTAGGTACCAGTGTAAATGCGCCAAAAGACTGTATGTAAAAGAGGGGCATAGTCACATCAACGTCACTTCACGTTGGTGAAGTTGCATTTTTATACCTAGATTTTTGACAAAGACGAAAGATGACCATTGTTGTCTCAGTTGTTTCGTGATTTCGTGATTGAAGTGGTCGTATTTGGTATAGATCAGAATATAAGGCAGGAGCTGGGGAAGAGCGAGGGGGTAGATCTCACTGTAACTTGCTGTTCCTGTGATGACTACGCCCTAAATTAAAGCATAACTTGAATTCAGCTTTTGTACAATTGTAATAAAAGACTGAAATCAACAAAAGAGATCAAAGACTTTATTGTACCAGACTGTAAACAGTTTATTTCTGCTGTGAAGTTGGGCCTTTGACTATGGGGGTGTATGGGGATTAACTCATTTTTCGAGGAAGTGTGTTTGCCCCTTGACCTCAGCTTTACTTTATATATGCTCTACACTATATATGTTTTTGCACTTTATTGTGCTTTGTTTGAGTTTAATCATGTGTTGTACATATATCTGTTCTCTCACTGATTAGCATTAAAAAATTACTGTATGTGTTATGTTGGCACCTGCAGAACTCATTTTTTTGATTCAGTTTTTCTGTGTGCACTGTGTCTAAATACATCTAATTTTACAGAAGCAACAGCCCCACTGAGCTGCTGGGATGGATGTAGACTAGTCCGGACGAGACTAGGCACTTTTAAACTTTCAAATCAACCCACAGCTGTGTAATGAATTAGGCAGGACAAAAATAGGAATGAGAAAGGGAAATCACTGTAATAATTAATACAAATCAGGAGGGAAAAAAATCCTAAAGACACACAGGAGAGCAGAATGGAGGCAGACAGGTTGACGACAGGGACGAGGAGGCAGAGCCCCCATGAGAAAAGGCCGAGAGGAAGGATACGGGTCCACAATGGCTGCTCTGCTGAGAGTGCCAGAGTACCAGAGAAATGGGAAGAACAGTATCAAACGAAAGGAAAACAGAGCAGCCACAGGGTCAGACAGCACACAAACCTCAGACTGGAATACTTTACACAGTTTCCAGTTCAAGTAGCTTGTCTTTTTCCACTAGTGCCATTGTTACTGAAGGAGGCCTGAAACACCAGGCCTAAAATGCCATAGACAGCTTTGGTTAAAACAGGAGAAAGGTCATGTTTTATTCTGACAAAGGGCCACTGAGTCAGAGGTGATTGTGTTGTGTTGCCTCCAGATGATAACCAGAGGGTTTTACAGGAATGTCTTTTTTAATGTATCGCTGTTCGCTTCTGTGTGTGTTGCTTGTGTATGTGCATCATAGGGGAAATCGTGTGTGGGTGTACTCTAAGCCCTAGGAATAGCATTTGCGTCGTAAATGCTCTGTTTAAAACAATCAATATCCACTCTGGTTTATACACAATAAAAGAGCATGAAGTGTGTGGTTTGATGTGTGTGTGTGTGTATATATGTGTGTGTGTGTGTGTGTGTGTGTGTGCGCTTACATGATGGGAGCCCTGGTGCGGCAGGGTGAGTATGCGTGAGCGTGTGTGTGGGCTGCGGGCCACCCTCTGATCGTCTCCTTGGCAGCCGCTGTGCTGAAGTGCTCTCTGGGTGCTGAAGAGGCCTCCCAGAACGAGAAGAAACACACACACACTCCAAACTCTTTATCAGAGCTGACAGCCTCTTTTTCTTCTCTACACTTGGGTTGGGGCGGCATAGCCTAGATGCATCTCTGCAACTTTGTGCCATCTTGTGATGCGCACACAAAAAAAAAAAAACACACTCTCACATCCACGTAAATGTGCATACATGAACCCAGCCCGGCTCCCTCCCTCCCTCCCTCATTCGCCTCCCCTTGTGTTTGATGTGGTCTTTGGAGAACCATGTTTAAAGAAATTCTTCTCCAGCTTTGAAGTCGCTCTGTGTTTCCCACTCTCTTTCTGCAGCGTTTCCTCTTTTATCTTCTGACAGTGTGCGAGTTGGGAGGGAAACAGGCCAGCGTGGAACAAGATACTTGCCCCACATACTCTATTTACCATGTGTTGTACCTGTGAACTTGAGAAGTTTCTCGAATAGAAGCTATTGTTTCTGGTAAGATACGGGTATGCCCCCCATCTCTTGCCAAAACGCTGCGGTGGCTGTCGACAGAGAGCTCTTCTTCAAACAAACGCCCCGGGAGCAGAGTTTTGATGTCAATCGGGGCATTTATCGAACGGCACTCGGCTATGTCTGGTATGCTCAGACAAATATGCCAGGTGTCATTATGGCTTCTTGCTGCACAAAAACACAATGGCTTCAAAGTGTTCATCTGTGGTTAAACACTCTCAGCTCCCCTCATTCGCACATATCAAAGCCGTTTACAAGTGGGGATGACAACACCGAGTGGAAAACGCTCTTCAAACGTGTAAGAACAAACGATCCACTGATGCTGACGTGCCCTTTTTCAAAGATCTGAATTACGACACTTGCTTTGCTTGGATAGGTTGATGAGAGTTGAAATGCCTCATGTGATGCGTTTTGTTGCAACACTGCAGTGACTGTTCCCATTGAATTAAAGTGTTGTGCAAATCCACAGCTGGCTAAAGACAACACAGCTGCAATAACTGAATAAACTCTCAAGCCTACTTCACGTTGAGAATTCTGCAACAGAGCGGAAAATTTACATAAGGGCAAATTCGTATGGAGGCGATTCAAACCACAATTGACGAGTAATGTGCAGTGTTCAAACATCAGGCTTCATTATGAAAGTCTGTACCATTTGATCCTCTGCTCTGGTCTAAAACAGAGCGGACCAGTAATTACAGAAAAGGCCGGTGCTCTTACAAAGACTCTGAGGTCTAATTTGCTCCGGCTGACTTGCTCCGACCTCCCTCACTGCAGCTCATAGGTCAGCTGCGCTTACATTGCATGTTTACAGACGCCACAAATTATTAATTATGCCGCTGATCTGGACAATGTTTGCACATCATTGGAGTATCATGCAGCTCATGTGACCGGCTAAAGAAATGAACTGCTGGTTTATCAAAACTGAGTTTCTGTTTTTGTTAATGAGAGGAGAAATCTCAAACCACCATCCTGTAATTAGTCACCAGTTACAGAACGACTGTTTTCGACTTTGGGGTCAGGTGGGGTCATGTGGGGTCATGTGATTTCTAATCTGGTGGATGAAAAACATGACAAGGATTATAAATAGTATGTTTTTTTGTCTCTTTTCCAAAAAGAGACAAAACCCAGTGTTTAACCAGTGTGTTTCTGCTTTAATACACGCAGCAAATGTTGTCATCAGCACTATATTTGAGACCCTTGTGCTTGTTTTGAAGAAATGAGGAGGATTTATGGCCGACAGTGGCGAGGTTCCAGATTGCAACCAACTGAAATTGGGTCCCCCGCCGTTCCTCCTCTGAGCGAGTATGAAAACCCACGGTGGCTGTCAGGTGCCAGAAACATTTAAACATACACACCCCCGAAACCTCTTTGACAACAATGACTCACAATCTGTTGCCTGGTTTTTGTAGTAAATTAAAAGATAAGAAATGTATCAAACTCTGGGTCCCTCACTTCTCACAAAATTGTTTTCCAGCACCAGCGACCACCGATTCCTCTTTTCTTCTTCTTTATCTTCCAGCTGCTCTTCTTCTTCTTTCTGAATCCGTTGGAAATACAACTGATGCTATTGCGCCACCGACATCATGCTGCCACTTCAGCATTAAAACACCAAAGACTCTCTAGGGGGGTCAGGGTTTGGTATAGTCCATTCTGTGCTATTGTAAAAACACGGGGGTGCAAGATGGAGGGCTCTGTGTAAGAGGACCTGCTCCCTATGTTAATATAATGATCATATACCTTATTACCGTATTTTCCAGACTATTGAGCGCACCTGTCTATAACCCGCTATTGAATTTATTCAAACAGTTTTATGTGGTCCACTGTGATGAGGCTAAATGTATCGGTGACACGGAGCTGGCTAGCTTGTAAAAAGCTAACGAGCTTCGTGCCGCAGATACGTGAGCCACACCAGTGTTTAAGCCGCAGGGTTCAAAGCGTTGGAAAAAAGTAGCGGCTTATAGTCCAGAAAATACGGTAAATATTAGTGCTATTTGTAATATTCAGCTTCTGTTAATAGATCAAATCAGCTGAAAGCATAAAAAACAAATCCCATAGCATGACATAGCGACATTAACTAAGTGGAGTGAGTGGTCAGTATGGGTCAAAATCATTTCTACACTTGAAAAGCTTGGGAGTAAATGTAAAAAAATAAACAAAGTGAAGTTTAGCTTATCACCGCTCCATCCCGAAGGTGTTAATCACCCCTCAGAAAGCATGATATTAATATTTGCACTACTGCTCCTTTATGCCGCTGCTATTCTCACAAATGATTACCAAGTGAGCCTGATGTCCACTTCAGGGCCACTTTATTGTCATTAGCGAGCCGCCTGCCGCCACCAACATCACCCTTACCCTTCCTCCATGGCAACGCAGACAGACAAACAGGAAGCAGCTGTTGCCAGGGAAACAGCCAGAAGGTCTGCAGTGCTACAGTGTGGCAGAGAGTGTGAGTGAGGTAAGAAAAGAGAGAGAAATGTGGAGGGGAAAGGCATTGCTATGGTGGTGGAATCTAATTAGACTGTGGCAGGATAAAAAAAGGGATCTTTCCAGCTTCCAGTTTGCGTTGATAATGTGAGAAAGTGTGTGTTTTCGCTGCGAGAGCATGTGTGTATATATACTCTCACTTGCGCAAATACTGTAGGCTACCTGCGTCTGAGCCTGGGAATAGACTGACTGACGCACAGAATGACAGACAAGCTTTGGAGTCCTGGCAACCCTGCTATTTCTCTCCCTCCCATCACCCTCCTCTCCCTCTATATCATCCTCCCTCTCCTCTCACACCCCCACACCTCCTTCTCATCTCTCATCCCTCTGTCTCCTCTCTGCCATCTCTCCTCCACGTCTGTCTTCTCCCTTGGCATAAAGTGATTGCATATGGATCGTCACATAATCCGATTCTGTCACTGAGAATAGCTTTGCCTCCACGGGCCTCTCATTTCCTCCAGAATGTGAATTTGGATCACTTACCCATATAAATTAACAGGATGAACCCAGAATCATTACATTAGTATTCACCGTGTTACTGCAAAGGCTCACTGTGGGAATTAGTTTCATGGAGGCTGACACGGCTTTCACCTGTGAAATGGTGTTACGGAGTGGAAAGTCTGGTTTTTGGATCAACATTAAAGAGTTGGCTCGCTCCTTTGGGTCTTTACTCAGCGGTGACATACAATGCAAACCCCTCCGAGCTAATTTTAAGGCCACCTGACTTTGATCTTGTGCCGAGAAAACAAACAGGAATTTATCAAAAGCTTCTCACTTTAAAGCTTTTCATGGTTGAGTATGTACACACACACACACACACACGTGCACACCACACACACACAAGAGTAAAACAAGAACAAAACATGTGTGGAATTAGATAGCACAGAAAGCAATGTCAAACAATACATAGGTTTTCATGTGATCTCCACATCACCATGTCATGTATTATTACAAGTCATTTAACTCTAAGTAGTATCACTGTTTCACAAAAGATTTAAACAAACACATTTGTTTTCTTGCCCTCAGGAACTAAAACCATGTTTCCAACAGAACATGCAGAAAGCTCCTGGACTTTTCCCTTGTTTTGGCAAATAGCCTCTTTCCTGTCTTTGTATTTTTCCATGGTTTCTTTTGAACAGTAGCCGACCACACTCTCGTTTTTGCGCTGCTCGTTCGGTCAGACGCCCCAAAGCTTTCACAATGGATTTACGAGAAAGGCCCTGAAAGCAGCAGCTCCTGTGGCAGGATGCCGAGTCCAATACACTCTCGCTGCGCCTTCAGCACAGGCAGCTGCAGTGCCCTCTGAGGCACAAGCATTTTGGTCTGTGTACAGTTCAATTGTGTACAGGGGTTGGACTATAATGCAGCCTCATGCAATAAAAGCACCAGGTTCCATCAAAAGCGCTTGTTGATTAGGAATAACTCCCACCATGCCACTACAACATCAGATTTACTGTGACCTAAATGCTGGTTGTAGCATGGCAATGTGCTTAACAAGCTCTAGTGTTCATGCAGACTGGATGTAGAATGGATGAAGCTAATCTCATTTGAAAGTTGCCATGTTGGTTGTTTGGAGCCCGAAGTGACCATATTTGGATATGAAGGGAGGCTTGAGGAGGCGGGTCTGACTCTTGAACCCAAGGTCACTGCCCAATGTGTATAAAACCTGAGTCAATCAAACTAACCACGCCCCTAAATCTTCATTTTTTTAAAGCCTAATATCTAGTTAATGATGAAATAATTTTCAGATGAACCACCAGATTACTGATAGGAGGAGCTAACTTTCACTAATGACATCAGAATGACTTGTGGAAAAATGTATTGACTGAGTGGTTCATGATTGAAAATTAGGATTTCTGAATTTGTCCACTTATATATACAGTCCATAATTACCGTATTTTCCGGACTATAAGCCGCTACTTTTTTCCGTCGCTTTGAACCCTGAATCCTTAAACACCGGTGTGGCTCATGTATTGACGGGACGAAGCTCGTTAGCTTTTTACAAGCTAGCAAGCTCCGTGCCGCCGATACATTTAGCCTCGTCACATCAGACCCGGTCAGAGTGGACCACATGAAACTGTTTGAATAAATTCAATAGCGGCTTATAGACAGGAGCCCTCAATTGTCCGGAAAATATGGTACTTCAACTACACATTACACAAAGTTACAGAGATTTATACACAAACAAAGCAATTTAGTTTAGGTTTAGGTCGAGGACAATGAGACTGAACACAGGTCACTAACTGGCATTAACCACAGATATGTAGTTAACCTTTAAAAAGTTCATGTTCAGGTTTAAGTTTAATATCTCCTCATTCATTTGTCTTCTTTGGAGCCTGCACTGATCATGAATGCTAATTTTCTCCACACTCATTTACATCTTCAAGTTTTATAGTGCAGGCACAGTCTGATCTGCGGGCCTCTGCGTAGCTCCACTGAAGCAGTTTGGAGTTAAAGGCCTTGCTCGGGGGCACCTCAGCAGTGCTAATGAAAAAATCGAAACACTCCTCCTTCATTTAGCTTCCTGGAGTTTTCCCTCCAGTGTGCAGATTAAAGTAGTGACCTAAACCACCCAAGCTCCTGTGTTTGAAGAGATGATGAGATTCTTCGTATAATAATGTGTGTACTCCCTGCTGTCAGATACTATCAGTTATCTTATTGCAGAGCAAAGGAAGAATAGCAAACTGTAGAGAAAATGTGTGTTTTGTTACCAAACTATAAAAGTCAAACCTTCTCCTCTAAACTCGTCCTTGTGGTCTAGGACTTTCGGGAAGCCGTGGGGTCAGCAGTCGGGGAGGAGGGTGAGCCTGTGTTGGATGATGAGAGACTTCGAGAGATTCTCAATGAGCTGCCAGATGTTTACACCCTGCACTGCACAATCCTCGCTGAGCTGGAGAATCGAATCCGACACTGGTGGGACATGGGAATACTGACTCAAAAAAAGCTATGAAAAAAAAAACACAAGGATATCTCCTCCCACACTCCTCTCCTTCATCCTCTCACCTCTGTTTCTCCATCCAGGGAGGAGAGCCAGATGATTGCAGATATATTCTTGTCCAGGAAAGCACAGTTCTTGGTCTTTACCACGTACATCGGCCACTACGATCGAAGCATGAGTTTACTGGAGGACAGCTGCCGAACTTCACCTGCCTTTGCAGCCATCGTTCAGCAGTTTGAGGTCAGACACTCAATGCTTTTTTTTAAACCTAAATATATAAAACACAAAACTCAGGTAGCTTGAAATTTCAAATATCTTTGCAGTACTAAATAGTGTATTCAAACAAACACAAACTCTGATGTGAATGGGTGTTTCTGTCCTCTGATGTGCTCTCTTGAAATCACACAACTATGGATACATTTGCTGAAGTCCAGCACCTCATTTTGTCTGTACTTACTTCTTTATGTGCAGCATTTTTATTGTGTAACCAACTTATCCTCCTATATAATTACTAATAAAAAATGTGTGAAGCATATTTAACATCACATGTAATGCTAAAGAAGTCTCATGCTGCATGATCAGTGGATCCTTCCTCCTTCACTCCTCACTCTCCCCCTCTTTACAGTATTTGTGTTTATTTGTAATGTATGAAAATATAATTCTGTATTACAGCGTGCACAAAAATCAGAAACAAGCTCCCTGTGTGAACGTGTAAACACCTGATTGTTTATGGCAGTTAAAAAGAACTGCAATGGTACCCAGCGGGGAAATGTAGATATTAAGAACTAATATATTTGGCTGGAGCCTTTCAGAACAACAATTTAAACACCAAACGTCTCTTAAAATTTATGTAGGGTGCATTTCCCAGCAGCGCTTTTTGAGCTCCACAACATAACCAAACAGATGCACGAGTTTTAATTAATTATTATTAATTAACAGAGCAGAGACAACACAGTGTTTTTCCAACCAGTCAGCAAGAGATGTTGTTAGAGGAGCTATAAAGTTGATAAGTTTAAAGTGTAACACATCTAAAAATAGAAAATAATGATCTGCTCCACAAACAGATTGTCTGTTCAACTTTTCACAGTTTAATTTACAGTCAAGCATTATCGAGCCAACTGTGGAGTCTGGCAGGGATCGATGTTCAGGATTGTTGTTGTTTACCTCCTCGGTGGCTGGTGGCCCGGACAGTTATAACCTTTTGTGATAATATAGCTGGATGTGGATGTGTTTCATTTATGGACAGAGGAGTTTTCAATATTTTGCTTCCATTTTATAGATCACCGAGGAGAGGAGTTGGCAGAAAGTCTTTGCAGAGCTGGGCAGTTTCCTCTGTCAGATTTAAGAGCGCCAGTGTTTAAAAGTCCTTAGATTCTCCTAAACACTTTGTATATTAATGCCAGTGCAGTAAGCTGTTTTTGTTTTGCTTTTAAATGGGAGACTGCTGACAGAACCACTTTTGCACACTATTGATTTAGACCATTTATCAAAATCTGACAATTGTTTTCAGCGTGCACAAAATTAAAACTATAAGTGAAATAGTATATTGTTGTCCTTACACATACACACAACAGCATTTCTATCATTTGAAAAGACATTACACTGACTTACATTCTCCACCATTCTCCTCACCTTAAACCATCTTCTTACTAAGATTTTACATTATGGGGAAGTGGTTTTTGTCTCCATAATGTGTCTGCATACGCTGATGTATGTCCCCACAACATGAGTAATACAAATGCACACACACACACACACTGCTGTGCTGACCAACACTCTGGGTTATTGGTCCTTGATCCACCCTAAAATACGACTGGTGGTTGCACTCGAAGGTCCAGTGTTGATGTATAATTTGTTCATCAAACAACTTTCTTTTCCTTTGTCATAGTTTTTTTTCATTAAGTGAAAACCCATGACTGCTTGAAGTAATCTGACATAAAGTTGCCAGAGTTCATGTGAGATTCTACAGTAAATGTGGCAGCAACACTTCAGAGACAATGTTTAGTTTGTATGATTTGTGTCAGCAGCTGAGTCCAGCCGGGGAAAAGGTTTCTTTTAAACATCAGCTCCTGCAGGTCATCGTGCGTGTGGCTCAGTATCGCATGCTGCTCACTGGTGAGTCAAGTGTAAAAGACAAGGTTTAATTAAATTAGGATGGAGTATCCTTCCTGAATAAGTAATATGTTTTACTCAGCGTGGTTGCATGCTTAACTCCCCGGAGGCATTCATTTCTTTGCCTCTTTTTGCAGATTACCTGAACAACCTCTCCCCTGATTCCAAGGAATATGAAGACACCCAAGGTACAGTAAACATGTTACAAGGACAAACAGCAGTGTATGCAGAAGCTGCTCACACACTCTTACACACTGGGGAGCCTTACTGGCCTCTGGATGCAGTTGTGTGTTTACTGGGAATTTATTTGTGCTCATTTGGCATGGGGACCTGGCCATGAGAGAACCAATTTAGATTTCTGTGTTTGTGGTGGCGACCCACCAGGCAGTCGTTCCAGCTCTCATCTATGTGAAGACTGTAATGTGTAATTCATGAGAAGGCAAGTTGCAGCAGCACTATCTCTTGTTGTATCTCCGATAAGGGAGCCACGCCAGTCCAGGCCTGTACACACTGTCAGACTCCTGACTTAGTTTATTTTGTAGACACACACAAGGTACGAAGAAATACCTCATCACTTATGAATATTTGCTGTGTGTGTGATCACAGTCCTACTGTTTTGAAGTGTCTCCTGATTTCTCTGTTTCAGCTGCAGTAGCGATTGTGTCAGACATTGCTGATCAAGTAAATGACAGCTTGAAACACGGGGTAAGTGTCACACAATCAAAGATCTTTTCATATTAAGAGCACAGACACTGAAACACATGCCTGTTAAATTCACACAGCTCAGTGCAGTCCACTGTATGGGTTAATAACAACTAAAGATGCAAAGTTAATGACTTCCTAATTAATGTCCTACCAGTGCAAATTTGACTATTTGAGCACATTTTACCTTTATATATTTAAAATTATATTACCGTATTTTCCAGACTATTGAGCGCACCTGTCTATAAGCCACTATTGAATTTATTTGAACAGTTTCATGTGGTTCACTCTGACCGGGTCTGATGAGACGAGGCTAAATGTATCGGCGGCACGGAGCTTGCTAGCTTGTAAAAAGCTAATGAGCTTCGTGAGATCGACATTTGTAGTCTTAGTGGAATGACTCAATGCATAGATATATAGAGAGATTGCCATGAATCCAGGTCAAAACTTTAATTTGTCCAGTAGTTTGTTTATGACTAAAGAAGCTATGATAACTAATACTTTCCCATCAATCTGAACCATAGCTGAACTTTATGCTTAGTGCTTTTTAGCAAATGATTGTAATACCCTTTTGCCTTTTGTCTATTTTTTTGCCCTTCGTGTTCTTTTGTCTCAGGAGAATTTGTTGCGTCTGGTCAACATAGAGTACAGTGTTCGTGGCCAGCGGGACCTGCTTCAGCCTGGCAGGGTATGACTCTGATAACAGCATTGTTTCTGCATGAACCTTGCCAGCCCACCCTGTCTGCCCGGCACCACCCCTTGCTGCCCTTTACACAATCATTCAGCTGGGAATCCCCTGCCAGCCTGCTCTCATATACCATTAATTATTGCAGATGTCCTCCATGTGTCAGTACTAAATGAGCTGTGAAGTCTCCAGTTTGATGTAATCATATTTGTGTTTCTTTCTGACAGGTTTTTGTGAAGGAGGGCACCCTGATGAAGGTCAGCAGGAAGAGTCGACAGCCGCGCCATCTGTTTTTGGTAGATGCTGCTTTTTGTTTGTAGTATATGGGTTCACAGACACATGTGCCACTATCTTATTGTATATATTTTTTAAAATGGTATTTCTGTCAGTATGGATTCTAGAGTCAGGCATTTTCTGTCTGGTCTATTTCTACGTCCAGACTGAGCTATTAAGAGCAGGGTTTCCTGACAGGATGTTTCTGAATGCTGCCTTCCTGAGCCGGTTCTTTACTGACAGCCCAGGGAAGGTCAGCATCAGCTTCTTGTGAGCTGAAAGATCCATGTGAAACCTTTACAATGTTAACTGTGTCACCTAAATATTAGCCTCCCCTAATGTAGATAAGGTAATAAGGTGGCGTGAGAATAAACAGACAGATCAGGAGGGATTGGAGATGGATTTAATTCATCAAGTTGTAAGTATAAACAGTGTAGTAGCAATATAAGTAGTTTCAGTATAATTCAGGTCATTTTTCTTGTCACTGCTGGGTCACCACCACATAGTTTATTTCCTGAAAGAGATGGTTGTAAACACTGAGACCGCACTAAACATTCAGTTTGTAAAATCATTACATGAAGATAGCTCCAAAATATTGTAATCAAGAGAGATTAGAAAATTAAACGCCTTCGCAAATTATCTATAGAGCGTTATCAAGGCGCTTTGCTTTTCCCCCCCTGTGGTGTTTTTGAAATTTGTGTTCTGGGCTCAACACTAAAAAAGCTCGTAAATGTCTCTTCCGGAGGAATGTTCATAATCATAGATACATAACTTTTACTCCACCAGTTTATCCACCCTGATGATGATCACATGTTGTCAGATATTATTAATGTTGAGAGCATAATAAAGGAAGTCTGCAGGAGCTTGCAGGTTCCTAAAAGAAGCTACTAAAACCTACAGGGACAGTGCAGAAAATTATGTTTGAAGAAATATTAAAGTCTGACATCAACTTTGATATTTATTTACTGAAGTACATCACTTTTGTAATATCATTAAAAAGAAATTATACATTTATTGTTTTTATTCCTCGTGAATACTGTGCTTGTAATAACAAAGTGTGTTTTTTACAGGTCAGCCACTTTAAAAGACTTAAAAATGTACATTTTCTCCTTCACTCCCTAAGCCCTGAGCTCTTATTTTGAGCTACCAGAGGCAAGTCTCAGGGGTCCTTAGGGTTAAAGGGTTAAAAAAATCTGAAGGTGTAAATTAACCAGCAGATTTCAGGGGATTGTTTTTTTTAAAGGGGAGATTGCATATGCTTGTATGTTAACCACACAGCATACAGCATATTGTGATTACTTTTTACTGTGTACCTCAAACTGTTCAACATCTTCTTTAATAGAAGAAGGAAAAGTACAGTGTGAATTTTTCAGCGTTTGCGCTCAGGGTGAGTTTTGTATAAGCCTAGAGCGCCACCTACTGGAGAATTGCTGCACATACATGAATGAATAAGTCTGGTTGGCTGATTAATTTTGTTCTTAATATTTTTCCTTTCAATTTGTCCTTGTGTCTGCAGTAACTTTATATGGCTGTTCTACAGATTTACCGTGATTTACCGTTTTGTCTGTCATCAGATGAATGATGTGCTGCTCTACACCTACCCTCAGCAGGACGGGAAATACAGACTGAAGAACACTCTGCTGCTCACTGGGTTAAAGGTCAGAGTCTCTCATCAAGTACTGGATGTTGTAATCTCTTTGATCTCTAACTGTGTTCTCCCCTCAGAAACCCAAAGGACTTCAACCTCATGAAAGTATTAAGTGATATACAAAAGTGGTTATTTATTAGTACTTAACTGGTCCAACTGTCAGTCCTTTCTTGTCTGATGTATGATCTGTAATTTTACTGATTGATTCCCCAGGTCAGTAAACCCATTATAGAAAATGTCCAAAATGTGCTGAAGATAGAGGGAACAGAGATCTCCATCACGTTGTCTGCAAGGTGGGTCACACTGTCCTGGGTCACACTGTTAAAATGATGGATACTGCTGCATCTGATCGTTGCAGTGATGAGAAAAATGTCTTAAACATCACAGAAGGTTGAAACATATCAAACCAAAACCTTTAAAGTGTTTCCTGCTAATCTGTCACACATTTGACTTTATTGAGTTTGTGTGTGGGTTTTGCAGTTCCTTCATTGAACGAGAAGACTGGTTTTACACTCTGAACCGCACTGTGGCTGAACACACGAGAGGCTCTGTGGTATTCAACGGCTGCTCAGGAGAGGTGAGAAAACCCTGCTCCATAACTGTTGTCCTCACTGGCTAGAAAAACACTGATGTCCTACTTTATGGTTCTGAATGTCCTCAGTGTGATACAGCCATAGACTGTATACAGAATGGACGGAGCTAACGTGACGTCGCTGGTTTGTGGACTCGTACTGTGAAGCTTGATGTTTGAATGTTGCCATGTTGGTTGATTGGAGCCAGAAGTGACCATATTTGGATTTGAAGGAAGGAGTGAGGAGGCGGGTCTGACCCTTGAATCTGAGGACACTGCACAATGTATAAGACTTGAGTTCATGTCAGGTCTCATTGGAAACAAGGCCTGTCAATCAAATGAAACATCTTCCTACTGAACCCTAATATCTACTTATGATTTTTTCTTCAGATGTTTCACCAGATCACTGATAAGAGGAGTTGACGTTAGCTAATAACATCAGAACTTGACTTGTGGGAAAAATGCATTGACTGAGTAGTTCATGAGTAGTTCTATTGGGGCCAGAGTTTTTGGAGCCAGCCTCTAGTGGGAATTGGAAGTACTGCACTTCCACATTAGTCTAATTTTTCTATATACAGCCCATGGATACAGCATAAAGATAAGTGTTTGTGTATCACAGGCCAGAGATCGTCTTCGGCTGTCTCTCGGAGAAAAAGCTCCCACACTTGTTCCCGTCTCACAAGTGATGATGTGCATGAACTGCACCTCAGATTTCAGCCTCACTCTTCGAAGACATCACTGTCACGGCTGTGGAAGAGTGAGTCAAACACTAACAACACACCACGCTCTGACATACTTACATATATGAAAGCCAGTATGCAACAAACTGTGCTGTACTCCAGAGTGTTTAGTCTGCTCAATGCAATTAATATTTTCAGAGCTTGTTCAGTGTGGTTGTTTTATGTTGTTTGACACAGATTGTTTGTCGGAGCTGCTCCAGGAACAGGTATCCACTGAAATACATGAAAGACCGCATGGCCAAAGTGTGTGATCACTGCTACAATGAACTAAAGAAGAGAGGTGAGAAAACCTGAAGCTTGAATATATCCTTACCTGCACATGCAATATTAGTATCCCTAACTAGTTACCTACTTCACTATTGGTTTTCATTTGGAGACCCAGTGTCAGGATAGATAACATCAAGAGGACTGCTCCACTTACAGCACCTGAAATCAGATTAAAGAAAGTTTATTTTATGGGAAGTATGTTTATAAAAGAGGGAACTGTGCATTTGGAAAAGTGGAAATAAAAGAAAAGATGACACAAAGTACTATTATTTAGTGCACACTT
>OOFC01000448.1:36398-51838 GCA_900323345.1 Pseudochromis fuscus
GGGGTACATTGTTCTGTATATATATTTTTCTCTCTTTCTATTCTATTTTGCAATTTGTACTTGTTTCTGACTCTTGTTATGACAAAAGAATTTCCCTAGTGTGGGATTGATAAAGTTCTATCGTATCGTATCGTATCGTATCGTATCGTATCGTATCGTATCTCGTCTCTCAATATAGTTATCTTAGAGGTGCTGGGTATACTGTGAGGAAAATGCCTCAACAAAAATATACATACTTATGTTAAGTGTGTTACTTATAATAATAATAATAATAGTTGGATTTTATACAGTGCTTTTCTAGACACTCAAAGCTTCACTTCAGGGGTTCCCAAACTTTTCAGCCCCTGACCACAAAAATATAGATACCAGAGATGCTTGAGCCCCACTATCCCTGGAGGCCATTGAAGCACGCACAGGTGCTAATAGGCCAGTTCAGACCCAACAGGCTACAGCTTTCTGCTTTGTTTCTTAACCTTAAAACCTAGTATATTGATTTGAGCCTGAAACAAATTACTAACATATGCATGTTGTGATGCCTCCTGTGGTGTTAAAAAAAGACCTTGTGCAGACGATGATGTCACTGTTGTAATCACTTTAGTGGGTCACATGGGGAGAAAAACATCAGAAAACTGATGACACGCTTTTTTGTATGTTTTTTTTTTAAATTGTAAATTAAAATATTATTTGTACCTTTTATAACAATTATGCCAACAATGTGTTATTTCTGGACATCATCTTGCAATTTTCCACTTTGGTGCCTTGTGACCTGTGATTGCGACCCCCAGTTTGGGAACTATTGTGATATATCACAATGAGTGGGATAACATTCTTAACATTTAAAATTTCCTACATTCCTCCTGTTGTTACTGTATAGTTCCCGTAGCTCGTGTAAAACTGCCTTTACTCAAAGGTTGCATAATTGTTGTCAATGTAACTTATAGCTTTGCAGCCTTTGGTAAAGGGAAGTTGCATGTCTTTGCAGGAGGAGACGTATATGAACTATCAGGCAAGAGTAGCCCTCGGGTGAACCGCTCCAGTCGTCCTCTCTCTGCTGTGTTCCAAAACCTTCATCCGCCCAATATCTGGAGACATCGAAAAGGTGGCATTACCTTCAACCAGGTGAGGTCACAAAATGTATTTTTCTTTTATTTACGATTGTCGCTGCATTGTGAAGATTAATGAAGAGTTGTTAATGACAGTCATGCCTTATTTTTGTAAATAAAATTGCCATTATTGTGCAGGTGACAGTGTCAGAGGAAGGCTCAATAAGTGGCAGTCTTCATCGCAGTAAGAAGAGCAAAAGAAACTGGAAGAGACTATGGTTCCTTCTAAAAGACAAGGTGCTTTACACCTACCGAGCCCAAGAGGTGAGGGGAAACATGCACTCCCCTTTAACCTGAACAACACATATTCACACTTAAACCGACTGTTGTGGATTTAAGTGTAACATCTTTGTGTCGAAAGAAGAATGCTAACAGTCATGTTTTCTTTTCCTGAAGAGCTGCTTCATTCATATACACTGCATTCCAACTGGCAGCTTATCCTAGCGTAGCACTGCACTCTGAACAGATAAAACATCATCCTCTGCCAAAAACATTTAGCACCAATGTCCTCTTGTGGTGAAACATGGTGCATTCACCCGAAGTGAAACAAAACATTCTCCATCATCCAACAACCATACAACAAATAAAACTACCTTTAAACATTCAAACATATTCAAATCAAACACTTCTCTCTGCATTCCAATTCTTATCCATTAACCCATGCATAACCCATATGCAGTAACTAACCAACCAAATGTTCAACACTGACCTTACGCAGCAAGTTTTAGTTCTGAAACTTTAGTCATAATCCAATTTTTTCCCCTGTTGAATGTTCTGTGTGCAGGAGAAGGTAGCATCAGAGAGTTTACCTCTGTTGGGTTTCACAGTGAAGCTGCCTGACAAGCACGAGGGCGACGAGGAGGCCAACGTGTTCCAGCTTTATCACAAACACACTCTGTATTACACTTTTAAGGCTGAAGATAACTTCACGGCCCAGAGGTGAGAAGCAGGCTTACCTGAGAGCTAATTAAAAAGTGTCACAGCAACAGGGCTATTACTGCAGTATGGATGTCTGTATTGCTGTGGAAGACTTGCTTTCGCTTTGCCAGTACAAATAACTTTGACAGGTTGCTTTACCAAGTCATACCAAATTCAGGGTTTCAATTTGTTTTCTGAAAACTGATTTTACAGAAACACAAAAGTAACATCTCAGGGAACAAATACAGTCATGTTTAAGATTCAGGAGCAAGTTGTAAAACTAGCTCAGCTAATAATACAGTGATCTGTCATCCTGACAAGCACATAATTGGTAGTTTTTATGTGAAGGAGACTAAAATTACTCTGTTAGCAAAACTGCAGTTGATCCATTTTTTCCTAATGTATCATTTTCTTGCACAGGTGGGTAAATGCCATGGAGGAAGCCACGGTTTTATAGAATCAGCCATTCTGGTGAGTTTCTGAAATAGAAGTCTGCTCCCTGCTACAAACATCTGTCCTTGAAAAATGACTGGCAAACGTAAAAGGAAAGAATTACATTTTTTCTTTTTTAAAGTCTGCAAGTGTTGCCAAGGCAGAATAAAGAAAAGAAGACATCATGTTCTTTCGGAGGGGACACGATCACCTACTTTGTCAACCTCTAGTGTCCCCTGCCTGCTGCTACAGCAGGTGTGATGCTGAGAACCACGAGAGGCGGTGGCCCACATACCTGCCAGTGTGGAACGATACATTGATGTGACCTGTATTTCCCCCGGCAGCTGATCAGCTTCATTCCTCCATATGATGGGAAACACTGTGGATTATTTTGGAAGATTAAAAAATATTCTGTAATTTAAGCTATATTTCAGACATGTTGAATATTTTTAAAAGTACATAAACAGTACATTTTAATAACTGTACAGAAATACATTTTCAATTTATTGTTGTTTACATGAAGGCTGAAAAAAGATCCAGCCCCACTCAGAAAAGCCCCAATCTGGACTGGTCTCATCTTTATTTAAAAAGGAATTAGTAGCATGTAGTTATGCTTTTGTTCCAACATGTGTTCTTGCACTGGATTCAAAACACCTCTGTGACTGATACTTTGAAGCACAGGCTGTATCAAAGAAGTCAAGTCAAGTCAAGGAGTCGTTTTATGTGATTAACTGTGTCTGTTGCATTGCCATGTACTGTATTGTTATGGTCTTGCCAGTGAAGGAAAAAAAAGGATGAAGCTCAAAAAGAAATGAGTGTACTGTCAACATAGAGCACACAGTTTAGATACAGTTTTACTGATTATTGGGTAAATGTAGAGATGTGTCTATTATTTAAAAGTCTATAAAACGTAAAATGTAAATTCATATTTGTATAAAGATTTTCCAGGTGTGCACAGATGTGTTGACTTTAACAAGAGTCACTGATTGCACTGATTTGTGTCTTTGTACTCTAATGATTTATTAGGTTTATTTACAACTCTATAATTTTAAAACAAAGTAAAGAAAAATATTTGAAACAGTTAGTTTCTGTGTTTTTTGTTTTTGCATCCCATGTCCTCTAGATGGCAGGTGGAGTAAATGTGGAAGACCAGCAGGCTGTCATTGACTTCCTGTCCTTGCTGATGGAGCTCAGCACATACATTAAAAATGGAAAATCACTTTGCTGCCGAACACTTTGTACGCCGCTCGCAGCACCCCTGTCTGTTTGAGCACGGTCTGTCTGCTGACACAGAGTCCATGTGTGGCCCGTTCTGATGAAACACCCAAGCTGGTGAATGTTTCAGATCACACTCTGAGCTGCTCGGGAAGACACTGGGGACTCGGTGCTACACAGACCAGTGAGCTGTGCGGCCAAAGAAAGGCCAGGCCTGCTCTGCTTCTCGTGTCCCCCTGAGGCTTCCTGACCCAGAATAATATCAGGCAGAAAGTTTGCTTTCTGGGGCTCCTGAAAAGTTGCAGACACCTCGTCCTATATAGAGGACAGATCATTCATCACTGCGCTCTCCCCCTCTCGCCCCAGTTCTGTTTTCTCCCTCCTCTGTTGCTTCAATCATATATGTTACAATATCTTTGTTTTCTTTGCTGGTGCTGCAGTTGATTAAGAAACAGTACACACCTTTCTGCAAATGAATCACCCCACACTCACTTCTTCCTTCTCACTAAATCCTTCAAATGGAAGAACTTCTCCTCATTGTCTGCAGTCCAGTGCATTTTGCAAATCTAAAACTGACAGATTTCAATAGCAAAAGGTGTTATCTAACAGCTTCTACATGCAAAACAGTTTTCCGTGTTTATATTTTGACATACTGCTGCTTACATTTTTCAGGAAACTGTAAAATGTTGACTTGTGCTTGTTGAAGAGTGTGATAATACTAAAAATGCAATGTCCAGTTGCACTTTGAATGATTCTCTGTGCTAAAATCAAAAAAACAAAAAAAAAGAGGAAAGCCTGCTGTGATGGTGGAGTGATGGGCTTTCTCTTACAGTTGGACAGGAACAGTGTCATAATCCAACCTTACTTCCACATTGCCACAGGCACGAGCAATGCAGAGAGAAAAATAATCAATCATACGCAGCCTACTCAAAAAGGTCAGATGCATTCAGCTCTGTTATATGTGGCCAGCCTCGGAAACCATTAACGATGGAAACCAAAAAGGCTGAAATATGTTCTGAGCTGAACTTCCTCATCTGTGGTTCTGCCAGCACAGTTGTGTGATCTCGGCTTTGTTAAATGACAGGCTCACAGTGACACGCTCTGGCCATCAGTCTTGATCTGTGAAGGCAGTGCAGTGTTTGTGTTGATGTCGTGAGCAACAGCATGGCTCCTCATCTTTCATAGTGCTGCGTGGGCTGCAAATCCTCAGGGGAAAGCAAAAGAGTTTATAACACAATAACTAATAAAAAGACTAAGAAATAGCCGTGTCCATTTGACTTTGGTTTGACATTTCTGGGTTTGCACCTTGTCTTGTGGTTCTCTGCATCCTTTGGACAGAGAGAGAAAAAAGATGCAAAGAGGCTGTAAAAATACAGGGACGCACTCTTATGTCCCACTTTGCAAACTCTTTGCAGCCTACACTGCCAAGTCAATGTTACACCTATTCCACCCTAAAGCTTTAAATAGCTCACTCTCCCTCAACAGGACAAACAGAGAAAAACACACAGCCTTCAGCACGCTCTGAACCTCCGACTGAACATTTATTATCCCTGTTGCCTAAACATGGAGTCTGCATTTAGCTTTTCATCCTCTTGTGACCATTCTGTCATCAGCAACTATCTGCAGAGCGAAAAGTATAAACACATGTCAGCAGGGCTGGCAGCCATCACAGAGGGATGTAAAGTCTTTCTGGAGACTTTGAGCCAGGACATCTCATGTTGTTGTTTTTAAACATAATAAATTAGTTTAAATATTTCAATTGTGATGCAGTTTTTCTAACTGTGCTTTATTGTCTCTATGCTGAGACTGAAATATCTTTCCATTTATTATGAACCTAATCCATGCAGAATGTTACCTTAGTTTTGCATAAAGAGTAGAAACTCTGGGAGAAGGCTAGTCTGACTCTATCCTAACAAATGCCGCCTTTCAAAACTGTTAAAGAAAAAAAAGGTCACTAACAAGCGCCTTGTTTAGTTTGTACAAAAACCAAAGTGTTTATGGGGGTTTATGTAATATATTATTTCTTGGCTGGGAGCAGTTGCCAGGCAACCACCAGAGACTTCAGGAAGTCACTGCTGCAGTCCAAGAGACGGTCCAGCACATAACCCCCATTAAAATGATTCTGTTGTTTTTACACTTTGTTTAGTGGAGATTTAATAATGATGAAAAATGTTAATTAATAAATAAGAAAACAAACTTCTTGAAGTCACTCTGCAAGAAATTTAGTATGCTTCCTGAAGGGTCAAACATTTCCATTAAGAGGCTGACATTTTCTACTGTTTTGTAATTAAAAACAAGTGATCACATTAAATATCTGTGGATTATTAAGTATTTGCAGTAGCAGCTTAATTGCCAGAAAAGTGTATCCACTGACAAAGCTGCTGCCTGTTGCATTTCAGGTGTGACATGGTGACACTTTTAGACATCTTGCTTAGACTGATGCATTGATGCAGTTTTCTTTATTCATTAACCTAATGACTTAACTTGCTTTGTCAACATTTCCTAATCCATGGACTCAATAATCCTTTACATTTGTAAAATGATGTGTTTACATTAATGATTCCTCTGTAGCATCCTTCTTTATTTATTTCTGTGTAAAACTTGCATATGACAGACATACAACAAAAACAATTTCTGCCATATAGAGCCCAACTAGATTTCTTCATCTGCCAACTTAATAGTGATGCGTTAATGTTTAAAACAGTGTTGTTTTGACATTTGGTCAAAGGTTCTGAATTGGGAAAAATTTTGAGAAAATGGATGAAATACTTTTCTTTCTAAGAGTTTTCTGAATTAATTTAACACCCTCTGAGTTAAAACATTGAAACAATATTAGTGGTTCTCAATCCTTTTGCATTGTGACCCCTAATCCCTTAATTACAAATTATAACCATAGTGTTCAGATAAATTAAACCACAGAATGTTTATTTTTCTTCCTCAGATTATTTCATTCGAATGATAAAAAAATACTTGAAGGAAATTTTAAGATGCAAAAGTATGTAGAAGTTATACCAAAAACTACAAAATTGATTTTAAATAAAAACAATTCAACACAGGAGCCATATGTATCATCTTCACGCGTAGGGATTTTCTCTGTGGATCACCAGCCTCTCTTCAATGCTAGATTTAACATCCGCCTGTTCTCCAGCCTGTGCATCCCACGGGTGGATCATGACAGAGGGTATGTGTGGATGTGTGCTAGAGGAAGAGGAGAAGGACGGGGTTCCTTCAGCTTTGAGGATGTCAGAATCAGAGAAGAGTCAGTGAGCAACAAGGTCTTTAATGCACACACACCTTGTCTCCACTGTGGACTTCCACTGTCTGCTGTGAGTCAGAATCTGCCTGTTACATAAGTCCTTGGAGGAGAGAGGGGAACACTGACACACCTGTGCCCTGTCAACCTGTCCCTGTCAGGTTTACTCACAGCACCACAAACAGTTTCATACTCGTAAACTGCACCGAAACATTTAATAATGATTCACCCCGGAGGTATTCTTCTCCTGCATTCCTCAATTAGGCCTTTGTTCACCGCAGCCAATATTTCTTTAGTATAATCGGATGAGAATAGCTCAGTGGGCATAAATCAGCTTCATCCCTTGCTCATTTGTACACACATATTTGTACACGTGTGAGGGGGTGAATACAAGCATGAAACAAATAAAGCATCAGGATAATTTGGAGTGCCTGTGCTCGTTCAGAACAAGAAAAGATCCTTTGGTTGCAGGAGCCAAATCTGCCACCTCCTCACCAGCACAAACCTCAAAACTACCCCCGCAGCCTACAGTCCCAGCCACGTGACCCCACCCCCTGCCACACAAACACTTCAAGTGGAAAAAATTGTCTTCCCCCACATACCAGGCAGCTGTAATCTGGGGCACATTCACCAGCAATGCAGATATTTACGTACAGTTAGAGCTGTCTGGGCAGCCCCCCCCCCCTCCTCCAACTCAGGTGATCAACAGGTCTGCAGTGATGAGCACACACCATCCCACTGGGTTTTAATGGAAAATGACACGTGTGGCTGAGGCTGATATGTGTGTGTGTGTCCGTGTGTGTCCAGCCCATGTGGAAAAATGTATTATAATAACTGACACGACCTTCATTTTCAATTAGGGCAACCGGGTGCACTGCACTGCAACCACTGGGGTGTAGACAGCCCCACGCGCGCGTGTGTGCGTGTGTGTGTACATACCAGGTAAACGTCACAGCTTGCCGAGAAAGCCTCAGCGAGCGCGCGCCACACTTCCTCAATCGACGGAATCACAGAGCGAAAAAGAGAGAGGAAGAGAAAAGAGCAAGTTTCGTCGCGCTGCGGTGAAAAAGAACCAGTGACGAGTTTGCACGACGAGGTGAGACTGATGTTATTCACTATTTCAGTCGAGCTTTTAGTCTTTTACACCTGGAGTTTGCAGGAAAGTTGGTCAGAACATTTTCTTCTTCTTCTTCTTCTTCTTCTTCTTCTTCTTCTTCTTCTTCTGGGACACAAACTGTAACCGTTGATGCTAAAGTTAGCTATTTCTTAACAACTTCAATCCTACGTTGGCATGCAGTAGTACCACCATGTTCACACAACTCCTGGGCTGTTAAAAAGGTTTGCAGTGACCAAGGCGTTCCTGGTAAAATACTAACTAAAAAATACTAACTTTTTAACATAGCTATCTCCTTTTTTTATTAACTGCAAATTGTACGATGCCATCTGTAACCTGTTTGATTTGATGGGTCAACTATAGATAAACGACACTTTAGGCAGTATTCTGTCATGTGTCTGGTTCTCTGTTTGTTTGTGTGTCAACTATAAACACATGTAATAATGAGGCCATAGCGGCAATATGGAATTCCAGTTCAGTCACGATATCTCACGGATCACAGAATACGTTGTAACCCGGGACGTGAGGAGGAATGTGAGCAGGTCTGGACAACAAGGACGAGGGAGTAGAAGAAAACGTTTATTTGTCATGAAGACAATCTGGCTGCAAACTGCCGACTGAGTCAGTCAGCGAGGTGACATCTGCGTTCAGCCAACTGACACTAAACCACATCCTTGAGAGGGTGCAGAGAGAAAAATCAGATTCACTGACTGGCAATTACCTTCAAATGAAAGTGTGTTCACAATTGCATTGCAAATCTGTATAACAGCTATAGAGAACTTCGCAACCTGGTCACAATTAGTTTGGTTTTTCATCCTGTGCAGGATTAATAACTAGCCTTCAGCACTTCTAGTTAAAGGTGCCTGTCAGGACGTGTTATTACCATCACAAGCAGTGTACTTTAATGCAGACATTCCTAATGCTTTAATTCAACTTTAGTATTTTTTGGATATTACTTTCCTTCTTTTTCCTGTCACACTGGGATATAGGTACTTCCCTCCCTAGTCTTACTGCTTCTCTTATTATGTTTCACATAGCTAAATAGCAATGTTTGTGTATAGACTACTGGCTATTGCTGCTGTTACAAAAACTGCAAAATGATCTTCTAATTTAAGATATGGTCCTCAAATACAAGCATACATGCAGAAATACCATGTTTTCTTTTTTTTTTTTTTTACAGTGACAGATTTTGGGCGTGACAGTGTTATAATATAATTACTATAGCTATAGTCACAGTACTTACTAGGTAAAGTGCTCTGAAATGTTATGATTTGGTGCTGAATAAATACCATTGAATTAAATAGAATTACTTGTTACACCCATTAACAAACACACTTTTGAGTTGTTCATTAATTTAGGTATCAGGAAGTGGACAGTTTTAACTGAATAGGAAGTTTGCAAGTTACAGTACACTGATGCATGAGACATAACTGGTGAATTTATCAGATGGAACAAATCGAAACTGGCCATGAACAGTTTGCTAGGTAATCAATCACTCCTGTCCTCAATCACATAGTTGTGCTTGGTATTGATTATCTCAAAAAACTCACACATCACAGCTCACAGCAGCAGCGAGGGAGTGGACATGGTTTTTCATCATCCTCCCCTCTTTGTGCATACTTTTTTGTTGCCTGTGTTTTTTTTTTGTCTTATTTTTCTCCTCTCAGTGTGGGCGGTTAGGGTTTTAGGATTGCGAATACCAGCTAGGCCCACCGTGGAGCACAGCATGCTTGTATTTGGATTAGCGACATGTTGAGGCTTGCTCTGCCTTTGTAGCTGAAGCAAACACCTCATGTGTTGCAGCTGCAACCTCGAGGAGACTACATAGTAAAAATTGCACAGTGACACCGAACCAAACAAGTAGCAGAGGCTCAATTATGACATGACATTATGGTGGCATGTAAGACAGCATGGGTGTGACTGAAGTGCCTGGCCAGCACATGAGATTAATGGGCACCGCCTGTTGCAGTGTGTATACAGAAGCTTGTGACTGGTGTTACGGGAAGAAGTTGTGGTTATGTCTGTAGTACATGTGAGGATAAGCAGTAAAGCATGCACCTAGTAACTATTGCCCAGCTCAAAGAGTGATATTGATTGCCTACCAGTATGTCACTGTCACCACATAGTTCTCCTCTGACACACAATGTTTTAACAAACTATTTGTTTCAAGTTATCTGTTGGTCCGCGTAGGTTAATTACAGACTCTTTTCCCTAAAAAATATTAGAAACATTTTAAACTAGAAAATGTAATTACAAAATACCAGCCATATAATAACTGTTTTTAGTTGTACTTGTGCTTTAAACAACCAGGTTTGGAGGTAGATAAACTGTAATAGTAAGTCCATTGTACAAAAAAAAAACCTGTCCTCCATGTGGGTGTGAAGGAGTTTAAATGTCTCAACGTGAGATAATGAAGTACAAGAGTAAATGCAAAGTCATAGATTCAAATATTTTCCATGTCTGTGAGCTCCACAGTGGTCCAACAGAATTTTCCTCTGTCTTTGTTGACACAGCCATCTGCTGTTTCTGAGTGAGGGTGCAGGTGTGTGATAGAGTGATAGTACCAGAAATTTGTTTTAAATCTATTTTGTGGACACCAGTGAAACAAGCACCGTCTTATTTTCTTTCCTTAGTATTGATATCACATTGCGCTTAGATGGTATCAATATCTCGCATCTGAGCACACTGTGTGACTGTAGGCAGTATATTAAACAAATATGACGGTGAACTGTAAGTGGCCATGTAACTCACTCGTTGTAATGAATGCCACCAGGGTAACAGTGTGTCTGTCTGTGTCTGAGAACAGGTGACCCCGGTACTCGTCATCATGGCTCCTTTCTTGAGGATCGCCTTTAACTCGTACGACTTGGGTGTCCTGCCTCCTCTGGCCGACCCGCCCTTTTGTGCTATCAAGATGAAGGAAGCCTTGACGACTGGTGAGAGACCCTTTGATAGTGTACAACGTCCTGCCTTTTACAGAAGTTGTCACATCTTATTTCCTGTGTTCAATAACACCTAAAAAATGTTTTCCTTCCTCTCTCTGTCCACCTTTTTCTTAGAACGAGGTAAGACTTTGGTTCAGCGGAAACCCACCATGTACCCAGCCTGGAAGGCCAGTTTTGATGCGCACATCTATGAGGGTCGTGTGCTTGAGGTGCTGCTTATGAAGACAGCAGAGGAGCCACTGGCTGAAGTGTCTGTTGGTGTGTCTGTGCTTGCTGAGCGCTGCAAGAAAGCCAATGGGCGTGCTGAATTCTGGGTAGGACATTACCGATTGTCTTCTGTCTCTGAGAGAAATATCTCTAGATGTTGTTTAACTGTATGTGTTTTTTTGTGTTCAGGTGGACCTCCATCCTTCTGGGAAGGTGATGATGGCAGTGCAGTATTTTCTGGAGGGAGGCGATGCAGGTGAAAGGAAATAATATGGAACAATTTTCTTCTTTCTATGTTCTTTGCCTTTTGCCTTTCGTTTCTGTTGTTTTTGTAGCTTTAATAATTTAGATCCCAATTTCAAAACAGACTTGCGAATGACTTGATTTTGTTTTCCATTGCTAATTTATCTTACCACTTACAGGCATTACATGAGCAATTCCTAATAATAATAATAATAATAGATTGTTATTAAGGCTGTCAGTTTGTAACAAATACAAAATGGCTTTTGCTTTCCATTTGTGTAATGACTGATCTGTTTTTCTCTTTGTGCCTGGAAGAGAGTAAGCAGGCTGCGAAGGAGGAAGAGGCTCCTACCCTGAACCGTAGGCGAGGGGCCATCAAGCAGGCCAAGATCCACTTCATAAAGAACCATGAGTTCATTGCCACGTTCTTCAGACAGCCCACTTTCTGCTCTGTCTGCAGAGAATTTGTTTGGTCAGTCCAGCCTACATTTCTTATAAACACACTTTTAAAACAGTGGAACTCAGAGATAACCATACAGGGGTATTAAAAACATAGTGTTTGATAAAATTTGGCCCCATATAACACTCTTGAGCGAGCTCATTTCTGTCAGACTGAGTTATCCTCTGTCTGGACTATAAGTCAGATGGTCAGATAGCATAGGGGACTTCCACCCACCAATTTCACACTGTGTTTGACCAGCTGTTTGTGAGTGAGGGGGATGCAAGGCATTGCACTTCTCTTTCTAGATCTTTTTTTTACTTGTTAAAGTGGTTGTGGTTCTTTGTGAACAACCAAGTGCAACATTATGAATGCTATCCTGAGAGACTGTTTTGAAATGTGTGCCCCTTATTAAACAAGTGGGCAGGACATCTTATTAAATTATTCTGAGAGACCATTAACCAACCTTTTAAACCACTGATATAACAATATAAATAAAATCCAGTTTGTTAGCCTTTAATAGCAACAGCTCTCCAAGTTATCTGCTTTCAGGCTCATTTTGGTTTCACTAGAAATAAAGTTTGTACCAAAAGGACACACTAATCATTATGCAGTATTGAATTTTTACAAATTAACTGTTTTCTGTCTGCACAGGGGACTGAACAAACAAGGCTATAAATGCAGACGTAAGTACACAATAATTTAAATAAACAAAACAAAACAGTTCTTTGTGCTGTATGCGAAATATCAGCCCAGTGCAAATATGGACTATATTAAAAATACCTTTTCCTTGTGCTGCTGTCATTATGTGTACAACACACTCTTTTATCTTTGTTTTTTACTCAGAATGCAACGCAGCTATCCACAAGAAATGCATAGACAAAATCATCGGCAGATGTACTGGTACTGCAGCCAACAGTCGGGATACTGTGGTATGTAGCACACATTTCTGCAGAACACCATGTACTGTTGTACTGTGAGTGATCTCCATATGTCTGCAGTTTTCTTGCTATGTTTTTTGCTATTTTGCTGTATCGTCGTATGAGTATCAGTAACAGTGCTCATGAATTGATGTGTTTCTGGATGAGAGCTTAATACAAAGGTAGTTTCCAGTCAGCATCCACTTCTAGGAAAGCTCAGTTGAATGGTTGTCTATTGGTGGATAAGGATGATCAAATTGCAATTGACTTGGATAATAAGAGATATGGCAATGTTTACACACCCACACAGGCAGTTAATAACAGATGGGGTACCAGAGACACGTATAGAAACCTTTTACCTCACACTGTGAATACTTGCGCTACCGATCCATCCATGAAGATAATGAAGCGTCCTTGTCCTCTCAGTTCCAGAAGGAGCGCTTTAAAATCGACATGCCGCACCGATTCAAGACCAACAACTACATGAGTCCCACCTTCTGTGACCACTGTGGAAGTCTGCTGTGGGGTCTGGTCAAACAAGGCCTCAAGTGTGAAGGTACAGCAGAGACATGAGCAACTGTAGGGTTACTGGAGTGTAATTGCGTGTAAATCTGTGTCTAACAGACTTATTTTTATTCTGTTTGTAGATTGTGCCATGAATGTCCATCACAAGTGTCAGGATAAAGTAGCCAACCTTTGTGGTATCAACCAGAAACTACTAGCTGAAGCACTTACACAAGTCAGTCAGGTAAGCTCACGGAGATGGATCGTTGAATCAAGTGTCTTTCTTAGAAGTGCAACAGTATTTGTCCCAAACTGTTTGGTACGTGACATTCAGTCCAGGGTCAGACCCCTTTGGTGCAGTTTGACCTGTGATTCAAACAATCGCTGCAATGCGTCGTTTCATTTCGACATACTTGTCCTCCCATAACAAAAAGTTCTAGAGTGCAAACTCCGCCCAGAGCATTTTGGCAGTGCACCAGCTGTTGTCCATCAGGTTTAGCATGCTAGCAAGGGTAGTTGTGAATGCTGGCACACACTGTCTGGCCTTTATTAATCTTTTAGGATATGTTATTTTGATACGTGGTTTAATTCCCTCATGGCCAGAATCTTCAAATTCTCTGCTTACACTGTGCTGTCACTCAATTTGTCCACTAACACTTCCAGTACACTTCATTAAAACAAGATGGTTGTGTTTTCACTGTTGATAGAAAGAGAGAAAAGCAGTATTACTTTTCTAAAACTGAAAGTGCACTGATGATGTTGAAGTTGTCTTATGTGACATATTTAGTTAATCTGTTTGACACCTGAGCGGAGTATAAACAGGAGTATTTCCTTAGTGATAATATATGCAGCCTATATATTTGTGTATTAAAATCTTTTAGCAATTCTCAAAGAGAGCTAGAGAAAGATTTAGTTGTGTCTTCAGCAAAGTGTCGTTGTCAACATGTGCCCAACAGGCACCCTACCCTAGCTGTAACCTTGACCCCATTTCAGTCTATCAAAGCTTATTTCTAACATTTATCCCAAATCTGAGACCACTCCTAACTCAGACTGTGCATCACATGACACTTTATAATCCCCTGAAAACAAGTTGTTTATTAAGTGAGTGTCACTCTAATAAGAAACTTCCAGTTAGTGGTGTGTATTGGGAGATTTGTTAGAGCGTGACACCAGACCTTTATGTTAACCTGAGCTTCCTGCCCTGGTGTCTTTAAGTACTTGCTCGTTCTGCAACTCCCAGTTCTCCTGTTGTCTTTTTACACGCCTCTGGTTCCAGACAAGAAGGATGTAGTGTTGTGGACAGTAGTGATATTGGTGATTTCTGGATTCAGATAAAATGTGTCCTTCCTGGAACTACCACAGCTAGATGGGTGACCATTGCTGGGAGGCTATATGTCTGGCTGTTTCATGCTTATTTTTAGTTTTTCTTTCTATTTTCCACCAGAGGCCATCCACTCGCCGTTCAGATCCAAACCTGCCCAATCTGCCTGACATTGGAATCTATGATGAAGTCAACAAACTTGCTGGACTTGAGATTTCTGGTCAGTGTACATTTTCTGTATGTGCTTTTCGTCACATGCATCCACGTGAGCAGTATAGGCTCTGTACATGTAGCACTACTTGCAGAATAACATACAAAATTTCAAGATAGAAGTTCATGCGTAACTTCTATGTGTGTGTATTTTTTGTCCATTAGATGGGTCTCCTTACGGCAGACTGTGGGAAGGATCCAGCCCACAGCCACAGTGTCGTATTACCCATCTGACCCGGATCAACGTGGACAACTTCATCTTCCACAAGGTCTTAGGAAAAGGCAGCTTTGGCAAGGTACAAAGTAACCACGTCAGTGTGAATTAAACTGTCAGACGGATGTCTTAAAAACTGCAGTGGGAGAGTGAGAGGATAACCAACAACAGTCTAGTCAACGCTTCTCAGTGATAGTTTAACTGCATTGAAAACTTCAGCACTCCTCTGTATTACAAGACCTGAGGCCAACACTGATGTTTATCAACATTTTACTTCACATTTGCATTGTTAAGATGTAAAGCAATTAAGATGCTAATATTTTTTACTCCTCTCCTCTCCTCTCCTCGCCTCTCCTCTCCTCTCCTCGCCTCTCCTCTCCTCGCCTCGCCTCTCCTCTCCTC